>SJXQ01009404.1:65347-83182 GCA_006408695.1 Aepyceros melampus
TTTTTGGGGGGCTCCAAAATCACTGCAGATGGTGACTGCAGCCATGAAATTAAAAGACGCTTACTCCTTGGAAGAAAAGTTATGACCAACCTAGATAGTATATTCAAAAGCAGAGACATTACTTTGCTGACTAAGGTCCGTCTAGTCAAGGCTATGGTTTTTCCTGTGGTCATGTATGGATGTGAGAGTTGGACTGTGAAGAAGGCTGAGCACCGAAGAATTGATGCTTTTGAACTGTGGTGTTGGAGAAGACTCTTGAGAGTCCCTTGGACTGCAAGGAGATCCAACCAGTCCATTCTGAAGGAGATCAACCCTGGGATTTCTTTGGAAGGAATGATGCTAAAGCTGAAACTCCAGTACTTTGGCCACCTTATGCGAAGAGTTGACTCATTGGAAAAGACCCTGATGCTGGGAGGGATTGGGGGCAGGAGGAGAAGGGGACGACCGAGGATGAGATGGCTGATGGCATCACTGACTCAATGGACGTGAGTCTGAGTGAACTCCGGGAGTTGGTGATGGACAGGGAGGCCTGGCGTGCGGCGATTCATGGGGTCGCAAAGAGTCGGACAGAACTGCGCGACTGAACTGAACTGAACTGATAGAACGCATATTTTGTTGTTGTGTAGTCACTAAGTTGGGCATGTCTGACTGTTTCGGGACTTGTGGACTGTAGCCTTGCCAGGCTCCTCTGTCCATTCTTGCCAGGCAAGAACACTGGAGTGGGCTGCCGTTTGCTCCTCCAGGGGATCGTTCTTCCATCCCTCCAGGGACTGAACCCGTGTCTCCTGCATTTCTTGCTTTGACAGGTGGATTCTTACCACCGATCCCTCCCAGGTGGCCAGTGCAAAAGATGCAGGAGACACGGGTTCGATCCCCGAGGCAGGAAGATCCCCTGGAGGAGGTAACGGCAACCCGCTTCAGTATTCCTGCCTGGAGAATCCCATGGACAGAGGAGCCTGGCGGGCTACAGTCCACGGGTTCGCAGAGTCGGGCGTGAGCGCATGTGCCCGCGTGAGCCACCAGGGAAGCCCCACGGCAACCGGAAAACGCCACTACAAGGAAGGAGGAGAGGAGAGCGGGTGGGAAGGGGCGAAGGAAGGCGAGATGGAGACGGAGAGGATGAAGAAGCAGGAGCTCCAGGAGCCCCAGGAGCCCACGTGGACAGGCCACAGCTGAACTGTGCTGGCCAGCAGCCCTCCGGTAACTCACACGCAGACCCCAACAAACGCACGCATCAGGTGAATTAAACTGGCCTGCAGAAACCATTTACTTTCTTTAAACCTTAAAGACCACACAAGTCACATATTTGTTGTAGAAAATGCAGATAAACAATAGGAAATAGAAAAGCAATCACCCATCAGCTTGTAATAACCACTCCAGTACTCTTGGCTGGAAAATCCCATGGATGGAGGAGCCTGGTAGGCTGCAGTCCGTGTGGTCACTAAGCGTTGGACAGGACTGAGCGACATTTTCACTTTCACGCTTGGAGAAGGTACCAGGGATGGGGGAGCCTGGTGGGCTGCTGTCTATGGGGTTGCACAGAGTCAGACACGACTGAAGCGACTTAGCAGCAGCAGCAATCTGCTGGTAGAATGGCCCCTCCTCATCGGCAGGGAATATGTTCCAGTATGTGACACACTGGATACTTTGAGCCAGGTCGCTTCAGTCTGTCCAACTCTGCGACCCTGTGGACCATATCCCACCAGGCTCGTGTGTCCACGGGATTCTCCAGGCAAGGACACTGGAGTGGGTTGCCGTGCCCTCCTCCAGGGGACCCTAGCAACCCAGGGATGGAACTGGTGTCTCCTGCACTGGCAGGCAGGTTCTTCACCACTATTGCCAGCTGGGAGGCCCACATGGGATAGCACTCAATCTTGCATATAGATGGTGTTTTCCTATGCTGGCAGGAGGGTGTCGTATACAATACAATGTAAATATGCCGAACAAAGCGGTGACTCACCTCCTGGGTGGGACAGAGCAGAGGGTGCAAGGTTTCATCCTCGTATCAGAGCGGCACAGGATTGGAAACGTCTCAATTATTTATTTCTGGAACTTTCCATTTCATATTTCCGACTCACAGTTTACCATGGGTTACTTCCCTGGTGGTTCAGACGGTAAAGTGTCTGTCTACAATGTGGGAGACCTGGGTTCGATCCCTGGGTTGGGAAGATTCCCTGGAGATGGAAATGGCAACCCACTCCAGTACTCTTGCCTGGAAAATCCCATGGACGGAGGAGCTCGGTGCAGGCTACTGTCCATGGGGTTGCAAAGAGTCGGGCACAACTGAGCGACTCACTCACTGAAATCCCCCCAGGATTGGGGGGAATACTGTTTTCTAGTTTAGTTTTGCTACAGTTTTTTTTCTTTTTCTCCCCTGCTGCTGCTGAAATTGTTGCAATAAGTCACAGTGGAAAACATTTACATAAACTGTCCTTAACAGTGGTTTGGTTGGGGGTGGGCATTGGGAGGGACAGGGAAGTGAGAGAAGTTTTCCATTTTCTACGTGTATATTTCTGTACTCTTCTACCTTTTTCTCCACCAAGCGGGAATCTCTTTTTTAAGGTGAGGAAAAATCCAACAAGGATCAGTTTTTAAGTTAAAAAATGTAATGGTTATAGTGAAATCAGCATTAAAAGCCCCCATATCAGTTCCAAATCTCTCTCTTTAGAAAGCAGAATTGCCGGCACAGACCTATACACGGTCTTTGAATATTTGGAAAGATCCATCATTAACTGAGTTTTCCCCCCATGAGATGGAGTGGTTAGTCTGTGTCCACACAATTTCAAAACAACTTGTCAATGTGGTAGGGACAAAAAAAAAAAAAAATCCCAGTACTAACCATCTAGTTGATTCAGGGAAAAATTATCAGTCAACCATTTTTCATTTAATCCAAACAAATGGTTGACTAAATCTACTTTTTAATTAGTTACACTTACATTGCATGGTCACTGTGTCAGGCAAGGGTTTTTTAGTAGCAAAACAAAAGGCTGTGAAGATTTTTAAGGAGATGTTTCTATTAAATCCTCTTTGGAACCCACACAGAGGTGAAAACACACTGATGTGTATTAATCTTAGCTCACAGTTATCGGAAGAAGAAATTAACTAACTATGGGTGTCGCAATCTCTCTGGGGGAAAAATAATTACTGAAGCCTTTTCAACAAAATATTTAGTCACAACCAAACTGGCTCCTTATAACAAGTCATACAAACACATTGCATTTAACAAACAAACAAAACCTATTACAACGCAGGCGGGCAGGAGCCATTTCTCATTAGTGGGAATACGAGCAATCTTTGTTTTCTTTGTGTTTCCTGGTCAGTTCTGATTTTCCTGCATTGATCATGTAGCCTATAACTACTTGTATAAGAAAAAAAAAAAAAAAGAAAGAATGATACAGAAAATGAAGGCTGAGAAGGTGGAACCACACCCTTAGAAGCAGGGCGTTAACAATAAGACGGTGTGCGCCACCAGCCTGCACAGGTGGTGTGGAAAGGCCAGTGTCCCTCCTCATCTTTACCTCCTTCCCGCTTTGCTTTGTGTAAAAAGAAAAGGTTCGAGATCAGAGGCTGTACCGTTCTCTAAGCGAATGTCATGGAGACCATCAATCTATCAGATCAACACACTCCAGGCCACTGGTGTCTGGAACTCTGTGTATGTACTTACACGAGCATAGATAATTCAGAGAACTAAAATTATACTACTGCCTGCCTATCTACCCCTCCAGCCACCCGTTATAGACATGGTAAATGCAGAGGAGAAGAGCATGGACTAGAGCCAGGCTGCGTCAGTCTGAAACCCGGCTCTATCCTTACTCGTTCCGTGACGTGCAATGAGGGATTACGTCTCTTAGATATACCCTCCAGACTCAGGGAGTCTCTTCTCTGAGTCAACCTCACTTTCCCCTGAAATGCAGACCCTGTTCACAGCTGAGTGCTTTTGCAGCCTTCTTCTGGCCAACAGAAGTTAGGGTTTGAAGGCCTCTTTTCCCTTTGTACTGTCTATGCTCACTTCAGTCCAAAGCTCGTTGTGTTTATGCCAATACACTTCTTTTAAAAATGTTGTGGGTCTCCTATGAATCCACAAGTAGCTTAGCTGGGTGAAGTTGCAGACAGGTTGCTGGCCAGGGTTGGGGTCCAGTGAAGGCTTGGCTGGGGGCTGGGGCTGGCAAACCTATTTCCAAGCTGCTGCGCTCACATGACCCGCAAGCAGGTCCTGGGTGTGGGTGGGAGGCCTCAGTTCCTCACATGCGGGCATCTCCAGGGGGTTCCTATGCGCCCTCACGGCACGGCAGTTGGCTTCCCCCAGACCAGGTAGGTGATCCAAGAGACAGCAACGCAGAAGCCACAAGGTCCTCTATGAGCTTCTCTGGAAATGTGTACATTGTCATTTCCCCAGCCTTCTATTGGTGACATGCATGAGGAGGTGAGGACTATCAGGCCGTCTGGAGGATAGTTACTATAGGACTTTTTCAGACCAAGTCTAAGACACGTTTGTGAAATGCATGTGGAATCTGCCCAGGGTGTGTGTGGGTTCAGTCGTGTCTGACTCTTGCAGCCCCATGGACTGTATTCTGCCAGGCTCCTCTGTCTGTGGAATTTTCCAGGCAAGAATACTGGAGTGGGTTGCCATTTCCTCCTCCAGGGGATCTCCCCGACTCAGGGATCAATCCCTTGTCTCTTGCATCTTTACCACTAGCGCCACCTGGGAAGCCCCGGAATCTTCCTGGACCAGGGATCAACCCCCTGTCCCCTGTATTAGCGGGCAGATTCTTATCCACTGGACTACCAGGGAAGGATGAGCTGCTACCACACTATTGAATTTATTTGCTTGTTTATTGCCTGTTACCTCCTCTCACACCTCTTCCAACTAGGACAGTGGTTTTTGTCAGGTTCTAAGTCCTCAGCGTCTGGAAGAGTTCCCGGCACATAGTTAGCCCATAATACCTTTTAGCTGAATCACTGATTACCTATTTTACGGATGAAAAAATGAAAGTGTAGAGAGAAGTGACCTCCCCAAGATCACACAACCAGGAAATGATAGAGGCAGAATTGTAAACCACGCTCATATCCACCATAATAAACTCTCTCCCCAAATACGGCCTGTGCTCACAATCGTAAAAATGGAATTGATAAATAACTTATTCTAGGAAGATATTCATTGTAGATGATATTTTAAAAAAATGATAAAAATCTACATATCTAGCATTATCCCTTTTTGGAAGTAAAATAGATATTCGCACAGATGCCAGGAATTAGCAGGCTTCAGTGGCCAAATCAGACACCACCACCCTCCCCTGCTGCCGCCCGCCCGCCCACCACCTTTGGTTTTGGTTTAGTCTGAATTGAGAATGGTTTTTACATTTTAAAATGTAAAGGATAAGAAACAACTTCAATCTTTCAGCAAGAATGGTTACTTGAAGCATTGAGTACATTGCCCCTTGGACCACAAAGTCTAAAGTATTTACTTTCTGACCCTTTACAGAAAAAATTGCTGAGTTCTGGTAACATCAAACAGACCAACAAACTCTGGTGGTGCCAGCAGGCCCGCTGGGTCAACGCAGCGTCCACTCTCACCCCACAGCCAGCTGACCTGAAATCTATCTGCTGTCTTAACTCCTCTTTGTCAGGTCACAGCGCAGTCACAGCTTCTGACGCTTACGACAAGTACACCTTTGGGAAGCCTGACAGCTAGAGAGAGCTGGGTCTCCACATCCGACCAGACAGAGATTCTCAGCACCATCATCAGGTGTTATTACGGGTTTCTCAGGTTGAACTAGAGGTAAAGAACTCACCTGGCAATGCAGGAGATGTAACAGATGCAGGTTCGGTTCCTGGGTCAGGAAGAGCCCCTGGAGAAGGAAACGGCAACCCACTCTAGTATTATTGCCTGGGAAATCCCATGGACAGAGGAGCCTGGAGGGCTACAGTCCATGGGGTCGCAAGGAGTCAGACACAACTGAAGCGACTTAGCATTATTTTCATACTGATTCTTAGATCTTGTTAGGATCTTGGGGATCTCCAAGGATCCTCAAATGTGCACACCATTATGTCCATTTTGCATATGAGGTGACTGAGGCCCCGAGAGGTAAAGTGATCTGCTCAGGATCACACAACTACAGCGTCAGGGTTGAAGACTGAGCCCAAGGCCCTGAGGCTCCAGAGACTGATTTTCCCGCAGGCTCAGCCTTATTACCACTGACATGCACAGAACAGTCTCTTCTACTTGATGGCTGCACCAGAGAGGGTACAGAAACCTCAGCGAGTCAGCTGCTCAGCCACGCAGGTTTCGGAGAAGACAGACAGAACAGGCATCTAAAGACCGAGGCTCAGACCCCACCTCAGGCAAAGGATGTCAGCTCCCAGAGCCTCACTCAGCTACCCAGGGGAGGGGTGGGTGTGGAGACTGTAGTGAACCAGCCCTGCTTCGCAGCAAAAGTTTGTCAAGCTCCTCTCCATGCCAGACTCCAATCTAGAAATTTCTAAAGCACTTCATCAAAGTAGGGTACGATCACTTTATCGGAGTCATGCGGATCATTTTGCCAGTGAGTCACGTTAATAATGGCTTCCCAGGGGACTCAATGGTCGAGAATCCACTGCTAAGCAGGAGACGCAGGTTCGATCGCTAGCTGGGGAAGATTCGGAATAGGAAATGGCAACCCACTCCAGTAATCTTGCCTGGGAAATCCCATGGACAGAGGAGCCTGAAGGGCTACGGTCCACGGGGTTGCAGAGAGTCAGACAGGACTAAACAGCTAAACAAGAAGAACATGTTCAGGATAACTGCCAAAGTTACCAAGCACGTGCTGTGTGCCAGGCGACGAGCCACGGGCTTTGCAAATCTGAATCACAATTCTAACAGCTGGACTTCAAAAGAAACAGCGGCCTTCCATCGCCTTCACTCAAGGGCTGAAGAACTGATGCTTTTGAACTGTGGTGTTGGAGAAGACTCTTGAGAGTCCCTTGGACTGCAAGGAGATCCAACCAGTCCATTCTGAAGGAGATCAACCCTGGGATTTCTTTGGAAGGAAGGATGCTGAAGCTGAAACTGCAGTACTTTGGCCACCTCATGCGAAGAGTTGACTCATTGGAAAAGACTCTGATGCTGGGAAGGATTGGGGGCAGGAGGAGAAGGGGATGACAGAGGATGAGATGGCTGGATGGCATCACCAACTCAATGGACGTGTATTTGAGTGAACTCCGGGAGTTGGTGATGGACAGGGAGGCCTGGCGTGCTGTGATTCATGGGGTCGCAAAGAGTTGGACACGACTGAGCAACTGAACTGAACTGATGCCCTTAATGAAACCCTGAATTAGGAGCCAAAGAGCTCATGATCCTAAGGAGAACCCCCAGGCTTGCTGTGGGGGTCAGAGGCCCCTAGAGGGACACTAATTCTCCCCACTTCCCATCCTGGCATCGGGCCTTTGATCTTCCAGCTCACAGATGACAAGTCGAGGGGAACTGCTCCAGTGAGTTTCTGTCTCTCTGAGGATGAAGGTGTGCAGACGTGCTGAGCCGCCTTGCTCACTATCAGAGCTTATGAGCGTTAAACTGTGAATTTTGAAGGCCTCGTTTCATTTTAGATCAATCTGCTCTTTTTTTGAAGTTAGAGCAATTGCCTCTGCTCTGTGTTCACTGCAGAAGGTGGGAGGGGTGGGGCCAGGAGTGTTGATGACCGAGTGTTTTTCCAGGGAGCCTCTCCTGCTTCAGACTCAGGGAGCCTCTCGTTGCAGGGTGGGCCACTGCTGGGACTCACCATTTGCTTGTCAGCTGCCTCTCAGAATAAATTTATGACAGTAACTGATTTTTCTTTTTTTTTTAGCTTCTGGAACTTGCTAACAAATGCAGATGAGATGAGACTGTTTGCACTCTACAGATAGTTTCCCCACAAATTTAAGAAAACTATCCCAGTCCTTTAGGCCACTCCCTTCGCTGGTGACGGTGGCGGGTCGGGGGAAGAACCAGTATAAAATGTTGCTAATTCAAAACTCCTAGAAAATGAGCTCTCTCTGACCACCATCCCTCCATCCCTCCATCTCCCCATCCTCTGTCGTCTATCTAAAGGAATGACGACGTGAGCTAAAAACAGCCTGCCCTACACGGGAAGAAGGAATACCAAGCCGAAATAATTTGGCAATAACACTTTTTAAGATGAAAAAGACATGTGACCTCAGAGGCAGCAACTTCATGCCTAGCACATAAGCCTATGAAAATCCTAACAGGTGTGTGTAAAAACCGATGTACAAGGGCCCTTACCATAAAAAACTGGAAACAACCTTCCCATTAATAGGACCATCGTTAATTATTTCTCAGCCACTTGACTGCTTCTTTTCTTAATTCCCCCATTTGGAGAACAAGAATATTCAGAATACTTCTTGTTGTGTGGTGAGGATGAGATGAGTTAATGCCCTAATAGGATTTAGAACTAAGCTGGGCACACAGTACATGCTCAATAATTTTAGCCTTTGTTATATTCCAAATAATAGAAACTAACATATATTCTTTTTTTAAAGGCTGAAGCTGATCCAAATTACTGATTCACACTTATGGTTAGGGAAAAAAAATAACCACGAATGACAGAATATGGAGAATATGATCCATCACAAATGTGCTTTTCAACCAAGGCCATGTCTCATATAAACATAGAGGTTTATTTGTAGGTGGAACATTTCAGGAAGGATCCACAAGAGTTGGTGGTCTATGAACATATCTGCTTAGCCTCTGCAGATGGAGAAATCTGTCCATCTTCTTTAAAAGACATCTGTGGTCTAAGCCAATAATTCTCATTTATAGTTTATGACATGTATAGGCTAGAACACAGGCTTCCCAGGTGGCACAGGGGTAAAGACTCTGCCTGCCAAGGTAGGAGACACAAGAGACCTGGGTTCGATTCCGGGTTGGGAAGATCCCCTGGAGCAGGAAATGGTAACACACTCCAGTACTCTTGCCTGGGAAATCCCGTGGACAGAGGAGCCTGGTGGGCTCCGATCCATGGGGTTTCGAAGAGTCGGACATGACCGAGTACCACCACCACCACCATTGCAGGACATAACAGTCCCAACTGTCTCGTATGGCCTAGTTTGAAACCAGTGGCTTTAATCAATTTATAGTCTGAATCAGCGAGAAGCACCAGCGATAATACGTGTTCTGCAAAAAGCTCTACACAGCTCTGCTAGCTAAAAACACTGTTAGCTTGAAAATGACTGAGACTAATGAAAGTTCATGAAATGTAAATTTGTGGGATAAAAAACCCATGCAACCTTCGATCTACATTTTCATGCCAAATGAAAGTTCATGAAATGTAAATTTGTGGGATAAAAAACCCATGCAACCTTCGATCTACCTTCTGTGCCAAATACTAGGTATGCATTAATGATAGAAAATCAAAGAAAATGACTTTGTATAAGACACTAGAGGGTGGGTTACACTTTGATGCTAGTTAGGTGCCTATTGCTTAAATGTCTTTATTTCATACAAATAACACAACTGCAAAAATGAGCGGAGCCTCCGGTTTAAAAAGAACTATCCACGATTTTGTACGTTGTAGTTCAGTATTCACCTATTCTTGTCAGAAAGTCTTTATTGGTGTAAAATCTGGGTCATTTTACAAACACATGTATTTCTGGGTCCCTCCAGAGTGTTAGCCTGTTCTCATTAGACTTTCTTTCCCTGACCAAATTCTGTGACTTTTCCGAAGCATCCTTTGACTGCAGTTCATGTGAAGTTATCATTTTTAACGAAGAAAGATGCCTGCTGATTCCAAGCCATTTGGTGCCCTCCTGTCAGGGGAGAAGGGTCACACTGAATAAGGCTGAAGGTTTTTATTATCACATCGTAAATGAGCAAATGGCATCTGTCAATACAGAGGCTTGCGGGGCCTGGAAGAGGAAGCCACTCCGGGGGAGGCTTCCAGAGACAAAACGGAGTTTTATTAAACTCCTGATCCAACATCTCTTTTCCTGTTTTATTTTGCCTCATTCACTTGGCAAAATCATAACGCCATAAAAACACCCAAACAGGAAGCTGGCAACCCGTGGGACCGCTCAGCCGCCCCGTTACTGAGCAGCAAGCAGTCAAGAGCTTGAATCCTAGGTGATGTTTAGAGTTTTAAGCATAAGCATGTCACCACCATGGGTATTTCCACACCTGAAGCCCTGCCTGCTTTGGGTCGTCTTTAGAAGGTATTTCTTGCCAAGAATAACACAGCCCTTTTGCTGAAGTGTTAATTCTCACCAAGTTTTCATATTTGGGTCATAAACATCCTTCCTGACACTGGTAAAATGGCCAAGGTGTTTATGAGCCACAAGAAATCTTTATGCCAAACGCATAAAAGCAGAAACGGAGCTGTTCACATCCATCCTGGGAAGCGCTGTCCTGGTGTGGGGGGTGGGGGAGGAAGGGGGTCCGGCATGATTTCACTGGAAGCGGTTGCGGTGGAGGTCTCGTAAAAATATTCTATAAAAGGTGATAGTGATTCACGCCTGGGCAGGTGTGGGAGCAGCGCGCTCGGCCAGGAGGTCTGGAAGATGTGCCCCTGGGGGCTTTGTGCCAGGGCAGGGCAGGGATCTAGCTCAGGAAACGCACGGCTCAGGTTCTGAAATGCTGACAGGTGGGACTTGTGTTTTCCAAAGAATTTAGAGGCTGGGCATAAACCGAGTGCCTACTTCTATGGGAAGTCAACAGCACCGTGCACCCTAAAAACATTCACACTGCAGCAGATCTAAATTTGTTCTGATTATGGAAAGATGTCCATGATTGTTTTTTAAAGGCGAATTTGAAAAAAAAAAAAAATATATATATATATCTCTCTCTCTCTCAGAACATCCTTTTAGTTGTTGTTTAAAAAAAAACAAAAACACAACTGAGAATAACCTGGAGAAAACATCCCAAACATCACAGTGGATCTGAATATTCTGCACACCATATTTCTGCATTGACAGCTTTTAAAAATTTTATTTATTTAGCTGCCCTGGGTCTTAGTTGCAGCATGTGGGATCTAGTTCCCTGACCGGGGATTGAACTCAGGGCCCCCTGTACTGGGAGCATGGAGCCTCAGCCACCAGACCACCAGGGAAGTCCTTTGGAAGAGCAAGTAGAGATAAAATTGAGAAGAACTGATGCTTTTGAACTGCAAGGAGATCCAACCAGTCCATCCGAAAGAAAATCAGTCCTGAATATTCAATGGAGGACTGATGCTGAAGCTGAAACTCCAATACTTTGGCCACCCGATGCAAAGAGTTGACTCATTTGAAAAGACCCTGATGCTGGGAAAGATTGAGGGCAGGAGGGGAAGGGGACGACAGACGATGAGATGGTTGGATGGCATCCCCAACTCAATGGACATGAGTTTGGGTGAACTCCGGGAGGTGGTGATGGACAGGGAGGCCTGGTGTGCTGCAGTCCATGGGGTCGCAGAGAGTCAGACACGACTGAGCGACTGTGAACTGAACTGAGAGATAAAATGTCATAGGTCTACATCTAGAGACAAATTAAAGAACAAAAACAAGTGTGTGTAAACACCGTGAGTCTGAGGAGGCCTGCGGTCCTCTGAACTGACTGCGCCGCTGTCCTTTCCTGGTTTTGATAACGCGCTGTAGTTACGGGGGCGTCATCACTGGGGAAAGCTGAGGGAAGCCAAGGGCCAGGTACCAGGGACCCTTCCGGACTATTCTCACACTTTCTGTGATCTACAGTTACTTCAGGTTAAAAGCTGAAACAGGCCAGCTATTAGTTTGTAAATGAAAAACATAATGAAAAGACAAAGTGATTCATGAAACTGCTCACTGCATATTGTAGAATTTACAGATACGGATGGCAGAGCAGGATGAACACACAGAACAGATGCAGCGAAGCGGCTCACATGTGCTCAGAGAAATACAGCTAGAGGCTGCCGAAGCACCACAGTGGTTACCTCAGAGGGAAGCTTTTCATTTGGCGGGTACTTCTTGGTACTTAATTTTTTGTTTTTTTGTTTCTTTGGCCAAGCAGCACAGTTTGCAGGATCTCAGTTTTCTGACTAAGAGTTTAACCGGGTCACTGCATTGAAAGCCTTGAATCCTAACCACTAGACCACCTGGGAACTCCTGGTCCTTAATTAAAAAGAAAAAAAACTTGTGACTATACATCACTTTTAACAGTGTTTGTCATTTTTTCTTTTTTCTTTCTTTTTGTCATGTATTTTTCTGAGGTTGATTTTTTCCCCAGACACACAACACACATATATACATATATTTGTATGTTAAATTCAGTTCAGTCGCTCAGTTGTGTCCGACTCTTTGTGACCCCATGAACTGCAGCATGCCAGGCCTCCCTGTCCATCACCAACTCCTGGAGCCTACCCAAACTCATGTCCATTGAGTCGGTGATGCCATCCAACCTCTGTCATCCCATTCTCCTCTTGCCTTCAATCTTTCCCAGCATCAAGGTCTTTTCCAATAAGTCAGCACTTCGCATCAGGTGGCCAAAGTATTGGAGTTTCAGCTTCAGCATCAGTCCTTCCAATGAACACCCAGGACTGATCTCCTTTAGGATGGACTGGTTGGATCTCCTTGCAGTCCAAAAGACTCTCAAGAGTCTTCTCCAACACCACAGTTCAAAAGCATCAATTCTTCAGCCCTCAGTCCAACTCTCACATCCATACATGACCAGTGGAAAAACCATAGCCTTGACTAGACGGACCTTTGTTGGCAAAGTAGTGTCTCTGCTTTTTAATATGCTATCTAGGTTGTCATAACTTTCCTTCCAAGGAGTAAGCATCTTTTAATTTCATGGCTGCAGTCACCATCTGCAGTGATTTTGGAGTCCCCCCAAATAAAGTCAGCCACTGTTTCCCCATCTATTTGCCATGAAGTGATGGGTTAGGGTTAGCTGGAATCAAAATTCCTGGGAGAAATATCAATAACCTCAGATATGCAGATGATACTACCCTTATGGCAGAAAGTGAAGAAGAACTAAAGAGCCCCTTGATGAAAGTGAAAGAGGAGAGTGAAAAAATTGGCTTAAAGCTCAACATATGTGTATGTACATGCATTTAATTTTTGGCCTAGGCAAGTTCTTTACTCACTGCTTACTCTTCTGGGAAAATCTTTTCATCTGTGAAAACGGAAATAAGAATATTATCTCATAGTTTGGATCTAGCTGTCAGTACTATAAGGGGAAAGCTTGGTCTGATATGTTACAGTTGACCTCTAAGGAGAAGGGAATTAGAAAATGCTGGGGACCTACTATGTGTCAGACACATTACATCCTTTCTTTTAGTTATTCCTCAATACAAGCAAATGGGGTAGATATTTTTTGGATAGTTTTTCAGCAAGTGAGGAAACAGGCATTGAGAGGATAGTGGAGCTCACACAGCTGGTAAGTGGAGGGGCTGGGATTGAACCCAGAAAGTGTAGCTTGGGTATCTGCACTCTCAACCACTACTTTATACAACCTCTGGATGGAGACTTAGGACATCACTGTCATCACAATGATGATGACATAATAAATGTGCTTCTGCTCCTTTGGATTCTTAACCAGTACTATAACCAACACGTAATAAAGGGCTCGGCAACACAAGCGGAGAATGTAATGAATGCCTTAGCACCAGACAGCTGAATCACTGCTGTAACCAGAATTGCCTGCGGCTCAAGAAGGAAGTGCTGCCCCTCGCTGCGCTGTGTGCAGGATGGGAAGGGCATATATCAGGATGGAAGGATGGACTTGAAGCTGCCAGATTCTTTGCTGTAAACAGAACTCCAGAGAAGACAGTGGGCAAGAGCAAAAGTCTCAGGGGTTCCTTTGGGAAGAAAGAGGAGTGACATGTGGGGAAGGTGTCTGCAGGCTTCAAACTGGGATCTCCTGCATTGCAGGCCGATTCTTTACCAGCTGAGCTACCAGGGAAGCCCTGGACCGACCAAGAGGCTCCAAAGAAATGATAGGGGCTGTGATAGAATAATACCAACCCCAAAGATGCCACACCCTAGTCCCTGAGACCTGTGGGGATGTTACCTCATGTGGCAAAAGGGACTTTGCACATGTGCTTAAATTAAGAATCTTTAGAAAATCGAAGATGATTCCAGATTATCCAGGTGTACTGATACAACCTCAAGCGTCCTTATAAGAGGGCAGCGGCAAGTCAAATAAGGAGGTAAAAGATGTAACAACAGACGCAAGAGGTTGGCTGATGTGAGGAAGCCTCCAAGAGCCAAGGGATGCAGGCGCCCTGCAGAAACTTGATAAGGCAAAGGACAAGTGTTTCTACTGGAGCCTCCAGAAGGAGCCAGCCCTGCGACACGGCCTTGACTTCAGTCCAGGAAGAAGAATGTTGACTTCTGGTCTTCAGAACTGTAAGAGAATAGACTTCTGTTGTTCCAAATCACTGAAGTTTGTAATAATTTGTTAGAGCAGCAACAGGAAATTAATATAGGGAATATGAGTGCTACTCAGTCCTAAAGGAAATTGAATGTTTTTTGGCTATTCATTGGAAGGACTGACGCTGAAGCTGAAACTCCAATGCATTGGCCACCTGATGAAAAAAGTTGCCTCACTGGAAGAGACCCTGATGCTGGGAAAGACTGAGGGCAGGAGGAGAAGTGGGTGACAGAGGATGAGATGATTGGATGGCATTAGTGATTCAATGGACATGAGTTTGAGCAAACTCTGGGAGATAGTGAAGGACAGGGAAGCCTGGTGTGCTGCAGTCCATTGGGTCACAAAGAGCCAGACAGGACTGAGCGACTGAGTAGCAACAATAATGAGTGCTACTGGCTTTAAATGGGCCCCTCTTCAATGTTTTTATTTATTTATTTTTTAAGGTCCATTTTATTATATGTGTGTGCGTGCGTGTGTGTGCTCTGTTGTGTCCGACTCTTTGCAACCCCACATACTATAGCCTGCTAGGCTTCTCTGTCCATGGAATTTTCTAGGCAAGAATACTGGAGTGGGTTGCCATTTTCTTCTCCAGGTAATTGTTTTCAGATAGGAAAAAAAAGAGATAAGAATTCTTTGTAAACTAATTAATCTTTGTTGCCTTATTGTGCTTCTTTAAGTGTGTCTTTGTGTGTTGACTGAGCTGCATGGAGTCCTTGGTTTTATTTGGATTAATTGCTGGAATCAAGATTGCTAGAGAAATCAAGCTGGAATCAAAATTGCTGGGAGAAATATCAACAACCTCAGATATGCAGATGACACCACTCTTATGGCAGAAAGTGAAGAGGAACTAAAGAGCCTCTTGAAGAAAGTGAGAGGAAAGTGAAAACGTTGGCTTAAAACTCAACATTCAGAAAACTAAGACCATGGCATCTGGTCCCATCACTTCATGGGAAATAGATGGGTAAACAGTGGAAACAGTGTCAGACTTTATTTTTTTGGGCTCCAAAACCACTGCAGATGGTGACTGCAGCCATGAAATTAAAAGACGCTTACTCCTTGGAAGAAAAGCTATGACCAACCCAGAGAGCATATTAAAAAACAGAGACATTACTTTGCCAACAAATGTCCATCTAGTCAAGGCTATGGTTTTTCCAGTGGTCATGTATGGATGTGAGAGTTGGACCATAAAGAAAGCTGAGTGCTGAAGAATTGATGCTTTTGAACTGTGGTGTTGGAGAAGACTCTTGAGAGTCTTCTGCAAGGAGATCTAACCAGTCCATCCTAAAGGAAATCAGTCCTGGGTGTTCATTGGAAGGACTGATGCTGAAGCTGAAACTCCAATACTTTGGCCACCTGATGCGAAGAACTAACTCATTTGAAAAAACCCTGATGGTGGGAAAGATTGAAGTGGGAGGAGAAAGGGACGACAGAGGATGAGATGCTGGATGGCATCACCAACTCGATGGACATGAGTTTGAATAAGCTCTGGGAGGTGGTGGTGGACAGGGAAGCCTGGTGTGCTTCAGTCCATTGGGTTGCAAAGAGTTGGACACAACTGAGCAACTGAACTGAGCTGAATGTACACAATCCAAGAGCTGAATCTACTTCAGAGAATGGAAAACCATGGCACAGGCAGACCCAAGCTTCTCTAAAGAACCAGCTGGAAGCTGCATGCACATTGCAAAATTTCACCCTCTGCACTATGTTAATGGCTGCAGAGTCCCGTATGTTAAGTCTGTTAGGATCCAAGGGCAAAACGCAGGCATGTTTGCGGGCATGTACTGAGACACTTCAGTTCTGACTCTCTGCGACCCCATGGACTACATTCAGTTGCCAGGCTCCTCCGTCCGTGGGACTCTCCATGCAAGAATACTGGAGTGGGTTGCCAGGCCCTCCTCCAGGGCATCTTCCCGACCCAGGGATTGAACTCATGTCATTTGATGTAAAGAATCTACCATTGGCCGGTGGGTTCTTTATCACTAGCGCTATCTGGGAAGCCCATTTTTGCAGGTAGGAGAGGGCAAAAGTAAATATAAAGGGAGGGGTTTTTTTTCTTAAAAAAGAAAAACAACTTTATGTAAAAAGGTACATACTCTTGTAGACACATTTTAAAATACAGATAAAAAGAAGAAAAAGAAATTTACTTGTGAGAATATAAAACAGATAACTTCTGTTGGCAAAAATGACATCAATGTATTTTCTATGCCTACATATACTCACATGGGTTCACACGGCTTGGTACACCAAGTCATCACGAACCTCTTTCCATGTCAATAAGCAAATTTCCTTAAACCCGGTTTCCAAAGAATGTTAAGAGGTATTGGGAGAAGTTCCAGAGGGAGATGGCCTGGCCAGTCTGGGTAAGAGGCATTTGGGGAACATTTCTCAGATACTTGATATGACAGTAACAATGCACAGGCCTCAGAAGGCTGCAGAGTAGGAGGTTTCTCCAACCTGTCTTACATGGGACTGTCCTTCCCCCCCTTCAACATATTTTAAAGTTGAGAATAAGTGTACGTAACATAAATTAACCATTTTGAAGTGAACCATCCAGGGGTATTTAGCGCATTCACAATGTGTGCGACCACCATCCCGCTCAAGTTCCAAAACATTTTCATCACTCCAAAATAAAAAACCCTGTACTCATGAAACAGCTGAATCTTCCTTATCCTGGCATCAGGAGCTCCCTGGTTCTTTCTGGTATTTGTTGAATGAATAAATAAAGATAGGGTTTAAGACTATAGTAACAACTCTTAAGACTTTGATCTGCAAGGCGATCTCTTTACAAGAATACAAAACCCCAGGATATAAATCCATGCTCAGTGATAATCCAAGAGGGTTATTTCTCAAGTCCCAGAGAAATAGAGAATCTGCTAAGATTTGGCTTGTTATCACGATAGCTCAACCAAAATAATATGCTTATGCAAATTATTTAAGCATAAGAAGAACATTTCCAAAGCATGCTGGCATATTAGAAACATTTGAAAGAGGGCTCCTAACATCTAAGGGTCCTCTCTGCTCATAAACAGCCAGAAAGGAGTCATCTTGCGTCTCTTTTTAAAAAAGGTTACTTTATGCAAGAGGTCGGGGGATGAAATTCTCCAGGTGATGAAACTCCACAACCAGCAGTGTAAATCTAATATCTGGAATTTGGAATGAGAATAAAAAAACTTCAACCAGAAAGAGTTAAAAGCGGTTTCCTCTGAGGAATGGGCCTGGGGCAGGCCGGGCAGTCTGGCCTTTCTTTAGCCCTTCTGTTGTTGATTAATTTTTAACCCCAGGCAAGGAATTCTTCCATTTAAAACAAAACAAAACAAAACAATTTAACAAATAGGTATTTCTGGACGCTAACAATGGTGATAGGTAATACTGCATTAGAGAAGTGCAGAAGATCTAACCAAATTTTGTTCCAATGTGAAGACAAGAGAACATGTTGATGAAACATTTCCAGAAGGACACTCAACAGGTGAGAAGGCTGGTTCCTA
>SJXQ01009404.1:83383-100674 GCA_006408695.1 Aepyceros melampus
GGGGGGGGGGGGGGGGGGGGGGGCAGGAAAGCAAGAAGGGCTGTCACTGGGCATCATTTCATACTGAAAATTTTTGAAAGATGCAAATGTATTACATGTAAAATACAAATGTCTTGGGAAGAAGAAAAGCAAGAGTTTTATTTTCAGTAAATGTGTGACGATGGATAAAGCTTACTATAAAAGCAGATTATGCAAAGCAGATATAGCAAATGGCAACTGCGAGGAAAGCTAGGTGAAGGACTGGTCAGGCCAGCCCAGTCGCTCAGTCGCTCAGTCGTGTCCGACTCTCTGCAGCCCCACGGAGTGCAGCACGCCAGGCCTCCCTGTCCATCGTCAACTCCCGAAGTTTACTCACACTCACGTCCATTGAGTTGGTGATGCCATCTAACCATCTCATCCTCTCTCGTTCCCTTCTCCTCTTGCCTTCAATCTTTCCCAGCATACACAGTTCATTTAACTATTAATGGAATTAAAAAATAGTTTTTCAAGAAAAGTTTGAGGGAAAGTATGAAATTAAAGTACAGTGATAAATACTTGAGAGGCTTTAAAAAAAAAAATCCTGGTGTGTAGGTAACGTCTTGGAACAATAAAATTGAAATCTTGGGGGAGGCAGTAGCCTTTAATATATATATATTTTTAATTCCCAGATGATTTCAAGGTACAGCAAGGTTGAAACCACTGCTCTAGAGAACCTCAAAGAATCCTTTTTCGCTTCAACTTTCTCTAATCTTTTCATTTCCTATGTTGGCAAAATAGCTCCAAAACACCCAGAGTAATTTCTAGCCAATTTTCTAAATAAATTGTCTTCAAAGAAATGAGAAAGATAAACTTACATACTAGGAGCAGGGAGGTGTTGTTTGTCTTCAGGAAACAAATAGCATCTTCTCCGAGAAGCCAGGCAGTGCTGACACAGACTTGGCTCGCAGAATACCAAAGGTACCCTAGTTTTTATAATTTTATTTGAACTACTGAGTTTGACAAAGTTCTCTTCTCACCCTGTTCCACACTTGGTGACTTCAAAGAGGGGATAGGGTCAGTTCAGCTCCACAGGGGAGCAGAGAAAGTTCTAGATCTTTCGATATATTGGGGAAGCGGGACTGTTAGGACAGTTTTAGCTGCAAATAACGGAAAACCCAGCTCAGCAGGGCTCGGGCAATCTTGATTAACCGACTGTCAAGGAGTTTGTCTCCCGCCGTTTCTCATGGCGGTGACTCAGGGCAGGAGCCAGGCTTCCCGTTTCTTCTTCTTTCCCTGCTCCAGCCGCAGCCTGTCTTCCTGGGCTGCCTCCCACCACGGCCCCAAGACGGCTGCAGAGTTCTTAACTCGGGGAGACAGTGGTTCCCAGAGGCAAAAGGAAAAGTCCCTGCCTTTCAGCCCCCTTTAAGGGTGAGGAAAACCCTCCCTGCAGGCCTCTCAGCTGATTTCCCCTCATCTTTTTGTTCAAAGTGGTGTCAGGTACCTATTCCCAAACCTTGACTTGGCAAGACAAATGCGACATCATAGTGGGCTCACAGTTGCAAGAACACCGTGTGTACACACGCGCACGCACGCGCAGCCCAAGCATCTAAAGCGAATGTGAAAGACTTCTTTTTTTCCCCCATGCCTCACGGCTTCTGGAATCTTAGCTCCCTGACCACCATTGAACCTGGGCCTGAGTGGAAGCACTGATCTCTAACCACTGGGCCGCCAGGGAGTTCCCCAGAAGACTTTAAATTCTAGTGTATTCTGATTTGGAAACACTTTCCCTTTGCAATTAAATACACACAACATATGTTTCTCAATATAGGTCAACATATGAAGACCTACAAGATCTTTTAGAACTAATACCCAAAAAAGATGTCCTTTTCATTATAGGGGACTGGAATGCAAAAGTAGGAAGTCAAGAAACACCTGGAGTAACAGGCAAATTTGGCCTTGGAATGCGGAATGAAGCAGACCAAAGACTAAGAGAGTTTTGCCAAGAAAATGCACTGGTCATAGCAAACACCCTCTTCCAACAACACAAGAGAAGACTCTACACATGGACATCACCAGATGGTCAACACCGAAATCAGATTGATTATATTCTTTGCAGCCAAAGATGGAGAAGCTCTATACAGTCAACAAAGACAAGACCGGGAGCTGACTGTGGCTCAGATCATGAACTCCTGATTGCCAAATTCAGACTTAAATTGAAGAAAGTGGGCAACACCACTAGACCATTCAGGTATGACCTAAATCAAATCCCTTATGATTATACAGTGGAAGTGAGGAATAGATTTAAAGGTCTAGATCTGATAGATAGAGTGCCTGATGAACTATGGAATGAGGTTCGTGACATTGTACAGGAGATAGGGATCAAGACCATCCCCATGGAAAAGAAATGCAAAAAGGCAAAATGGCTGTCTGGGGAGGCCTTACAAATAGCTGTGAAAAGAAGAGAAGCAAAAAGCAAAGGAGAAAAGGAAAGATATAAGCATCTGAATGCAGAGTTCCAAAGAATAGCAAGAAGAGATAAGAAAGCCTTCTTCAGCAATCAATGTAAAGAAATAGAGGAAAAGAACAGAATGGGAAAGACTAGAGATCTCTTCAAGAAAATTAGAGATACCAAGAGAACATTTCATGCAAGGATGGGCTCGATAAAGGACAGAAATGGTCTGGACCTAACAGAAGCAGAAGATATTAAGAAGAGGTGGCAAGAATACACGGAAGAACTGTACAAAAAAGATCTTCATGACCCAGATAATCATGATGATGTGTTGACTAATCTAGAGCCAGACATCTTGGAATGTGAAGTCAAGTGGGCCTTAGAAAGCATCACGACGAACAAAGCTAGTGGAGGTGATGGAATTCCCGTTGAGCTGTTTCAAATCCTGAAAGATGATGCTGTGAAAGTGCTGCACTCAATTTGCCAGCAAATCTGGAAAACTCAGCAGTGGCCACAGGACTGGAAAAGGTCAGTTTTCATCCCAATTCCAAAGAAAGGCAATGCCAAAGAATGCTCCAACTACCGCACAATTGCACTCATCTCACATGCTAGTAAAGTAATGCTCAAAATTCTCCAAGCCAGACTTCAGCAATATGTGAACCGTGAACTCCCTGATGTTCAAGCTGGTTTTAGAAAAGGCAGAGGAACCAGAGATCAAATTGCCAACATCCGCTGGATCATGGAAAAAGCAAGAGAGTTCCAGAAAAACATCTATTTCTGCTTTATTGATTATGCCAAAGCCTTTGACTGTGTGGATCACAGTAAACTGTGGAAAATTCTGAAAGAGATGGGAATACCAGACCACTTGACCTGCCTCTTGAGAAATCTGTATGCAGGTCAGGAAGCAACAGTTAGAACTGGACATGGAACAACAGACTGGTTCCAAATAGGAAAAGGAGTACGTCAAGGCTGTATATTGTCACCCTGCTTATTTAACTTATATGCAGAGTACATCATGAGAAATGCTGGACTGGAAGAAACACAAGCTGGAATCAAGATTGCTGGGAGAAATATCAATAATCTCAGATATGCAGATGACACCACCCTTATGGCAGAAAGTGAGGAGGAGCTAAAAAGCCTCTTGTTGAAAGTGAAAGAGGAGAGTGGAAAAGTTGGCTTAAAGCTCAACATTCAGAAAACGAAGATCATGGCATCTGGCCCCATCACTTCATGGGAAATAGATGGGGAAACAGTAGAAACAGTGTCAGACTTTGTTTTTTTGGGCTCCAAAATCACTGCAGATGGTGACTGCAGCCATGAAATTAAAAGGCGCTTACTCCTTGGAAGAAAAGTTATGACCAACCTAGATAGTATATTCAAAAGCAGAGACATTACTTTGCCGACTAAGGTCCGTCTAGTCAAGGCTATGGTTTTTCCTGTGGTCATGTATGGATGTGAGAGTTGGACTGTGAAGAAGGCTGAGCGCCGAAGAATTGATGCTTTTGAACTGTGGTGTTGGAGAAGACTCTTGAGAGTCCCTTGGACTGCAAGGAGATCCAACCAGTCCATTCTGAAGGAGATCAACCCTGGGATTTCTTTGGAAGGAATGATGCTAAAACTGAAGCTCCAGTACTTTGGGCACCTTATGCGAAGAGTTGACTCATTGGAAAAGACCCTGATGCTGGGAGGGATTGGGGGCAGGAGGAGAAGGGGACGACCGAGGATGAGATGGCTGGATGGCATCACAGACTCAATGGACGTGAGTCTGAGTGAACTCCGGGAGTTGGTGATGGACAGGGAGGCCTGGCGTACTGCGATTCATGGGGTCGCAAAGAGTCGGACACGACTGCGCGACTGAACTGAACTGATGTTTCTCAAAAGTCCTCGATATTAAGTTCAAGTGGGAATTTAGCATTTGATAAAGACGGCCTTTCAGATCAGTAGAGGGAAAGATGAGTTACAAAATAAACGGTGGCAATCTAGAAAAAATGCAAAGTTGGAACTGGACTTGGATCACGTGCGTGTGTGTGTGAGTGCGTGCTCGGTTGCTCAGTCATGTCTGACTCTCTGTGACCCCATGGATGGCAGCCCGCCAGGCTCCTCTGTCCATGGGATTCTCCAGGCAAGAATTCTGGAGTGGGTTGCCATTTCCTTCTCCAGGAGATCTCCTCCACCCAGGGATAGAATCCTTGTCAAGATCCCAAATGTGGCAGAGCAGTTAGGCCGACTGTCACAACTAGAGAAGCACGCGCTGCATTGAAGACCCAGCACAGCCAAAATAAATGAATAAATAAAAACATTCCCTCGGCTATTATGTGGATAGTGCTTAAAAACAACAACAAAACCAAAGTGGATTAATTTGAACAATTATTCTCAGAAGAGAGTCAAGACATCTATCTGGCAGCTTTTTTTTATTTTTTCTGTTTTGTTTGAAATAAAAATTTACAATCTAAGAACAAAACCGCAACTTTTGATGCCTTGTTCTTTTTGATATAAAAGTTAATAAAGCCTAAAATGATATGCCTGAGCCCATTTGAGAATGCCCCATTTACACCTGTGCTGCTGCTTACTGTGCTTTCCAGATTTAACCCACAAGGGTTTTTGTTTCGTTGTATTTGTTTTATTTTGAAGGGACAGAAGTAATAGCCAACATCTCAACAAAGTCAGTTCCTGGTGCTGTCTCTCACTTCTGTCTTCCTGTGACCCAATAAACATAACCAAACCCAACAGAGTGATGGTTAAAAGCCAGTGCAAGTTGAGATTGGACAATTTAGGCTTTCTTACTCACACAGGCTTTATCTTTGCAAAGCTGTGACATTAAATCCCACTTATCCCTATCAAATATGGACATCCAGCTGTAGACACAAAAGTACCTTTTTTCTTCCCCGACTGTGTATATTCCCCTATCCAACTTTGCATTGAGAAAACAACTGGCAAACTAACATGTGGAAAACAACTCTCTGATGCTGCTCGTAGAGACCAGTTCGTCCTCTGGGCTCACCAAAGCTGTTCAAACAAGAGCTCCCTTGTCCCTTTCGGAAGAGAATAATAGAAAACTTAAATGAAATCTGGAGGTCACCGGGCCGCTTAGGAAACGAGGAGGGTGGATGTTGCAGCTGTCGGTGTGTGACACGCCAGCCACACGCACCGTTCCGGAGGGAATGGCGAGGATTCCTGACGTCCAAGGAAGTTGCGCAAGAGTGGTTTCCTCATTTCAGGCTTCTGACTCTGCCACACCAAAGAACCCACCATTTATACTTCATCCGAAACCAAGATTTAAGTAAGTAACAATAATGATCAGCATCATAACAGTGAGCATCATGGCAGCCACCATTTCTTGAATGTCTTTAACCCCACCATGACCCTGTAAGGTGGGCATGACTATTACGCCCATTCATAGATGAACAAACTGAGGCTCAGAGAGGGAAAGTAGCTTCTTCAGGAAGTGTTTTTAAAATCTGGATTATTTGGGAAACTACTTCCTCTCTCCCTCTCTCTTTCTTTTAAACTATTTATTTGGTCTATGCCAGGTCTTATGGCACACAGGACCCAAATCCCTGACCAGGGGTCAAGCCAGGGCTCCCTGTACTGGGAGCTCAGAGCCTCAACCACTGGACCCCCAGGGAAATCCTGAAGCTTCTTTCTTGAACAGGGCACTCTTCTGCTTCTCATCTTTCAGACTCTTTTTTGAAATGTTAAAAAAAAAAAAACACTACCATGTTTTTAATTATATAACAAATACTACTGCAGATTATAAACTGCTATATACTGAATTTTTCACAACAACGAGACTATCTCCTGGCTTAATTTTCAGAAATGGAATAGCTGGATCAAAGATCAAAGATACCTGATTAACTTTGGCAGATATTGCCAAATTGCCTGCCCATCGACAGGAGAGGGACTTCGCCGTTGGCACAGCGGCTGAGACTCTGCACTCCCCGTGCAGGGGGCCTGGGTCGATGCCTCCTCTAACCCCGCCCCCCACCTTTTTGTTGTTGTTTCACTGCTAAGTCACGTTCAACTCTTTGCGACCTCGTGGACCGTAGCCCACCAGGCTCCTCTGTCTGTGATTCTCCCAGCAAGAATACTGGAGAGGGTTGCCATTTCCTTCTCCGGGGGGTCTTCCCGACCCAGGGGTCAAACCCACGCCTCCTGCATTGGTAGGTGGACTCTTTACCACTGGGCCACCAGGGAAGTCTCCGCACCGAGTCCTTCTCAACCATCGGTCAGACCGTGTCTCTCTCCGGCTTGCACCCTCCACTGGCTGCTCGTGGCAGAGTGCTGGGTGGGGGCCCGTGAGGCTCTGAGCCTGACTACGGAGAGGCACTGGCGGAGGGAGTGTTAAAAAAAAAAAAACACTACCATGTTTTTAATTATATAACAAATACTACTGCAGATTATAAACTGCTATATACTGAATTTTTCACAACAACGAGACTATCTCCTGGCTTAATTTTCAGAAATGGAATAGCTGGATCAAAGATCAAAGATACCTGATTAACTTTGGCAGATATTGCCAAATTGCCTGCCCATCGACAGGAGAGGGACTTCGCCGTTGGCACAGCGGCTGAGACTCTGCACTCCCCGTGCAGGGGGCCTGGGTCGATGCCTCCTCTAACCCCGCCCCCCACCTTTTTGTTGTTGTTTCACTGCTAAGTCACGTTCAACTCTTTGCGACCTCGTGGACCGTAGCCCACCAGGCTCCTCTGTCTGTGATTCTCCCAGCAAGAATACTGGAGAGGGTTGCCATTTCCTTCTCCGGGGGGTCTTCCCGACCCAGGGGTCAAACCCACGCCTCCTGCATTGGTAGGTGGACTCTTTACCACTGGGCCACCAGGGAAGTCTCCGCACCGAGTCCTTCTCAACCATCGGTCAGACCGTGTCTCTCTCCGGCTTGCACCCTCCACTGGCTGCTCGTGGCAGAGTGCTGGGTGGGGGCCCGTGAGGCTCTGAGCCTGACTACGGAGAGGCACTGGCGGAGGGAGATGGAGTTGGAAGAAGTAAAAGGTGGTGAACCGAACCCGCTCCGTCTGCAGGGCACAGGCTGCCGATGCCTCGGTGGACTGGAGACTGTCCCCGGGCAGCTCTGGGGGCCCTGAGCTGAAGATGGCAGGGCCACGCTGTGAAGGAGCCGGGGGCCCTGAGTCGACCCCGTGCGGAACACCGGGATTGAATGGAGGTAGACAGGCTCCCCAGAAAATCCATGAACTTGTACGAACTTGCCTGTTGGGATTCATTCCTCCTGAGTTCTCATGATTGAAATCCCAACTGGCATGGCAGTCCACCTGGGGACACCTTTCCGTCCTCTGTCCTTGCGCAAACACTGACCACGCGCCAGAGTGAGTGAGTGAGTCTCAGAGGAGAGACATCCCTGGGACTTTTGTAGTCAAGCCTGGGCTTCCCTGAGGCAGAGGAAGTTGAGATCAGGAGACCTTGCCTAGGGCTCACTGCGCTCTGACACGCTCCTGTGTGCAGAGAAGAGGGTAGGTTGCGGCACCGTGGGACCCTCTAGCTTTGCTTTCCGACCAGGTCCACTCCCTGAACGTCCTGTACAGGTGATACCACGATCTGTGCAGTGAGCAGGGTAGTCAGGGAGCGCGACTTTCTAGAACCTGCAGGACCTCCTCTGCCTCAGCCCTAAGCGTGATTCGCCCTCGTTGCCAGGCAACTAGTTGTCATAGAGACAAGTACGCCACAGGGTTCCGTGCGGTCAGTTACGGCCCATGGGACGCTGGAAATCAGAGGCAGAGCTGGGATGCCTGTGGGATCAGCGAGGGCCTGCTGCCCATCTCCAGAATGTCTTCACCACTGAGTCTGTGGGATGTTCTCCTGCTGGTCCCTGCGGCCTGGAGAGGAGTCCCAGGTCCCTGGGGTTTTCCTTGGGAGATCCTGCTGTGTGCGGCCATGGTGCTTTTCATAGTCAAGAGCCGGAGCACTCTAAGAAGAGGGGCAGAGCTGGCCGAGAGGCGTTCTGCCCGTGCGGAGGTCTACAGGAAAGTCAGGGAGAAGATTGCACTCATGGCACAGAACTATGAAGCCCCCCACACGCCCGTGGTGGCCGCCACTGCTTCCACGTTACAAATTCTGTGCTTGAAGGCCCTCAACAGAAACCCAGGCGGATCATCTCTTGAGGACATGAAAGACCTCCTTGAAAAAGTACAGAAAAGCGAGCCCTCCCCCCAGCTTTCGTTTCATGGGCTGATGATGGCTCGACTCCAAGGACAGACACGGTCACTTGGAGACGTGGCGGAATCCCACCAGTTTCAGGTGACCGAGGCAAAAACGTCTTGAAAGCCTTTCAGGACAAGGCGAGACACCTCCAGGAACAACGGAGGGATGGTTTGAAGGAACATAGTCATCTTCAGCAGAGTCTCAAACTGCTTCCCCGAGAAATGGAGGGATGGAGGAACGGGACACAGGCCCTGAAGGGGCGAAACGATGCGCTGGAACGCGCGAACGCGCAAATGCGGCGGCTGCTGGGTGATAAAAGGAGCCGACTAGAGTCACCCGTGGAAACCACGCTGAAGCCCAGACGCTCGCCTGGCCTCTCGAGACGGAGCAACTGGGAAGCGGGAGAAAACAGAGAAGCAGAAAGTGAGCGTCCCCCCGGGGGCCTGTCGGAAGCTGATCTGAAGGGTCTCATTCATGCTGTTAACTTAAAAGTGTCCTTTAAGAGGAAGCAGAAAGAAAAAGAAGAAATATCCAGAAACTGTATGAAGAAAATCAAACCAATGAAGAGCGAATGGGACAAATAAAACGTCTCCAAACCGAGCAAACCTCCTCGTGGTCTGAAAACGCACAGCTGGAGAGGGAGATCCAGAAGCTGCGGCTGAAACTTGAAATGCTGCCTGAATTACATCAGGAGCAGGTCAAGCAGCTACTGAGAAAGTCGACTGAGGAGGCAACACGCCGCCTGGAGATCGAGAGGAGATGTCCCCACGTGTACCGAAGACTGGACTATGCCAGTCAGAAGCGCAGCCTCTATGAGAAGATGGCAGAGGGCATAGAGAGGGAACTGGAGAGAGCCACCTGCTCCTGCCGGCGCGAGCTCCTCTGGCAGGAGAGAAGGGCCCAGGAAAGGGGGGCGGAGGCCCTGTCCACCGAGAGGGTGCTCCACGAGCTGCGGGAGGAGAACGACCGCGTCCGGCAGCTACTGGCCAGTCTCCAGCTCAAGCTCCAGCCTTTCCCCAGCGGAGCATTTGTTCCTGCGGTATCAGGGTATCCGCTGGGTCAGGAGGCTCCCCAGGAAGCTGGAAGGCCACGCTGGGAGGGCTCAGGGTTCCAGGCTCACCTGCCGGTTTGACGCTGCTTCCACAGCAGCTGGGGCTGTAAGACCCCACCCACAGCCACGGCCAGACATGTGCCCGAGTCCTCTGTCTATAAAAGTAATTTTGCTTTATCTCTTTCCGGTCTAACGGCTGTGTTTAGTTGATGCTATGACTGCTCATATTCAAGTTTTATGGCATTAGAAGCCTAGATAGTGTTTTTTTGACTGGAGAGTCCACGTGCCATAAGAAAGACCCAGCACAGGCAAAATTAAAAATAAATAAGCAAACGAATAAATAAAAATAATTCTCTTTCTATATAGTTAAGTGGAAACAAAACAAATACAAACCAATTTGAATAGTAGGCTACCATTGATGGGAAAACAATACTTTTGTAATACTTACATATAATACTTACTTTTTCTTATACTTACATAAACTTATACGTTCATATTATACATATACCACACAGACGCACTTCCTCGAGTATGCTTAAGATGTATCTAATAAGAGGCACATACGTGGAGGGGGCATGGCAATCCGCTCCAGTATTCTTGCCTTGGAGAACCCCATGGACAGAGAGGAGCCTGGTGGGCTGCATAGACACAGGGTCGCGCAGAGTCAGACACGACTGAAGCACCTGGGCGCGCACACAAGATGCATGTAGAAATGATCCTAGCAAGGGCGTCCCTGCTGGTCCAGGGGTGAAGAATCCAGCTGGCCATGCGGGGGACACCACCCTGATCCTGGTCCAAGCAGATCCCACGTGCCGCAGAGCAACTCAGCTGTGAGCGGCAGCTCCCTCAGCCCACGCGCCCGCGAGCCCACGAGCCCACGAGCCCACGCGCCCGCGAGCCCAGCTTTGTAAGAGAAGCCCGGAGCCCCGGGGCCACGACACAGAGTGGCCTCTGCTCACCACAACTAGAGAAAGCCCTCGGGCAGCAGCGAAGACCCAGGACAGCCAACACTAAACACACAGAATTTACACTCCCCCCAAAATGGCACCCCACTCCAGTGTTCTTGCCTGGAGGATCCCAGGGACAGGGCTGCCGTCTATGGGGTCGCACAGAGTTGGACACGACTGAAGTGACTTGGCAGCAGCAGCCGCAAATGGTACCAGTGACTACCCCTGGGGAAGGAAACTTAGTTCTGGGAGGCAGAAAACTGTTTTGTTTTTTTTTTTTAACCGTTTTCCAATTTTGGACTGTGAACGATATGAATTTGTACCCATGAAAACTGAAACGACAAGGATGTAAAATAATTTTATATTCTTTTAATGAATATTCTTAAAAAAAAAAAAAAGGTCAGTCAGTTAACTGGTTATAACCAGCCTAACTTCCTGTCTTTGGGACAGGAGGCAATAGAGATTTTTTTTTTTGAGTAAAACTTTACATGCCCATTATAAATAATTAACATGAAAAAATGTAAATACCTAACTTCTCTCTTCCCTTTCCTCACCTGTTCCATACCTTGGAGATCACTCTCATAATGAGTCCATCCGTCCATCCACCACGCCAACCATCCCATCTACAAGCAGGTCACATAGGACATGCAGATTCACGATTTGCCTTTCAATTAGCAATGGAGCAGATGCCTTTCTTGTTGGCATATCTTCTCATTCATCTCAGTGTTATCTTATTTTTTTGCATGTATTACCATTTTTTAAAGAAAACATTAATGGATATTGAGATTTCCTAGGTGACTCAGTGGTAAGGAATCCACCTGCCAATGCAGGAGATGCAAGAGACACAGGTTCCATCTCTGGGTCGGGAAGATCCCGCGGAGAAGGAAATGGCAACCCACTCACTTGGCAACCCAGTATTCTTGCCTATGAAACCCCATGGACAGAGGAGCCTGGCGGGCTACAGAGACCATGGGGTCACAAGAGTCAGACACGACTTAGTGACTAAACCACCACCACCACATACCCTGGGCAAAGTTTCTTTATTGCTTATTTACCAAACAAGAGGGTTAGTTATATATTTTTAAAACTCTAGTGATAGCCTCACTGACAAATTTCTCAGCTGGCAATGGCACCCCACTCCAGTACTCTTGCCTGGAAAATCCCATGGGCGGAGGAGCCTGGTGGGCTGCAGTCCATGGGGTCGCTAAGAGTCGGACACGACTGAGTGACTTCACTTTCACTTTTCACTTTCATGCATTGAAGGAAATGGCAACCCACTCCAGTGTTCTCGCCTGGAGAATCCCAGGGATGGGGGAACCTGGTAGGCTGCCGTCTAGGGGTTGCACTGAGTCGGACACGACTGAAGCGACTTAGCAGCAGTAGCAGCAGCAACTTTAAAAAAAGATCCACGTACCAAAATGACTATGAAGGTCAATTGTTGAGTCAACTATAGAACTTGGCTTAGGAACCCAAGAACAAAAGTGAAATCAGATACCTTCAGAACCAATGTACAGTTCTGTACAGATACTGTAACAGATATTACAGTTCTTTGAAATCTTAAGTCAAAAGAGAAGCTAAGAGATTAACTTATTTCTAATTTACTTTGACTCCAGCGTAGATGCATGATTCTCAGCAATCAAAATATTTTTTGGACAATCGAGAAAGAAAACCAATGTGCAGAAAAAACAGAGGATGAGCACACAAAAATTTACATGTGAGGGCATTTTTTTGCATCATTTTTTCTCAGTTTGGAAACCATGGAAGAAACTTAAGTGGCTGCCAAAAGTGAACTGGTTGTGGACATTATGGTACAGCCAACTCACAGACCACTGATGCATAAATGAAAAAGAATGAGGTTGGCTTATGCGTGCCAGTGGAATGACCGGCAAAAGAAACTGCCAAGATCAAGGAAGTATACACAAGTTTTGGCAAAATTAGTTTTAAAAACACCACCACTAAATATGTATATTACTATCGTTTAGTCACTAAGTCACGTCCGACTGTTTGCAACCCCATGAATTGTAGCCCACCTGCCAGGCTCTTCTGTCCGATACTGGAGTGAGTTACGGGTTCCTTAAATAAGTGTATGGATCTGTGCCTTTATGCCTACCTATGGCATCTATGTTCCCACAAGGGACACAGAGAGACACAGCGGAGGGAGGAGGGAGTGCCCTAATGTTAGAAGCACAGGCGCAGAGGAAGATTTACTTTATAAACTGTTACAACGCTGGGCTCCTCCACCTAAATGCATGCTTCCTGTGCTCTGAAGCGTGTTTTCACTGCAGCAGAAGCACATGCTGGCCGATGACATTAAAATCAGATGCTTTCACCGTCAACATACTTCACTCTTCTAAAAAGTAACCTGGTGATTTAAAATTCATCCTTAATCGTAACAGCCAGCCAGCCCATTTGTGGCTCATTCATTTCCCCGAGAAAACAGTGAATAAACACAGCAGGGTATAAATGCATACGTCTGGAGAAGATGAACTTTTACCAGTTCTGTCTTTTCAGAACTCTAAAATGCAGACCTTACCAATTTCTTTGACCTTTTTTCTTCCCCCCATTCTGATGCATGGCGGTGACAAGGCATTGAATTTCCAGTTTGTCACTAACGCCATAGGCTTTATATGCCTTTGAACAGAAGCTGGGCTTAAAAAGAAAAGTTTTTCTTAATAAGTAGCTGTTCATCCTTTGATATGCACATCTGGGTCCCTCGTCTTATCTCGGGCATGCTAATGCTGCTTCCTGCAGATAATGATAAAAGAACAACTCAAAATAACAAAAAAGGCTTAATAAAATGTGCCAGATGCCTAAAAAATAAGGCGGACAATGCATATAAAAGCAACTGGTTTTTCAATTCCAGAGAATAAACTCTAACCAACAATTGAAGCAATCATTTTAGCGGTCAATTGATGCAAGAATTTTTTTTTTTTTTAAGGGATTAGGAAGGAAAAAAAAAAAAAAAGCAAACATTAGCTGACCACCACATTCTGTTAGAAATTAAGGGGGAAATGTAAGTGTGCTGTAAATCACTTTGGGGTTGATTTTGCTTCTGCCACGTGACTTTGTTTCTTCTTTTTTCTCTCTTTTCTCCCCATTGGGCTGTGACTCAAACACTGCTAATTAACACAATTAAAAGCCAAACAGAAAGGCTGATTCATAAAATTTTCAGCAACTACAGAACATTTCAAACACAGAGAAGTACCAAGAATAATATAAGGGACATCTGTGTGCCCATCATCTGGGCTTAATGACCATTTTTTCATTTTTTTTTTCTTTCTGTCCATTTTATCAGAATAAATTTCCTTCATTCTCAGAAGGAGTCATTCTGAATGTGACTATTTCTTAATTTCAACCTCATCTCTGTTCATTGAAGGAAGGTGCTCTTCTTATAAAAATATTATGATTTTCTCAGTTTTGCTGGGTCTCAAAAGAGCTTTCTTCTACTTAGTGTTTAAATGGGCCTGATGTTTTGAAAGTGAGATTAGTATTCAGGAAGAAACAGTAGAATTGTTATATGCTGAATATACATATTTGATTTATGGATATTGCTGATAGTTACTATCTAGACGGTCTTTGTCCTTTACGGCTTCTTTTCAAAACAAGCAGTGACTAATCTGTTTTGTCAATGAGTGCACAGAGCATCAGGGTGCCGAGGCTGACTGTGAATGATATAGTAATAGGCAAATCAAAACTTCTGCTTTACGGAAACTGACCCCTAAAACGGGAGCTGAGGACTGTCGGGAGAAGGAAAAGGCGGTGGTGGCGTCTTCCTCTGCAGCAGTACGGCAGACTGCAGTTTGGACTCTTTCTTCCCTAACCAGATAACATTTGTGAGTTGATTCGGCATTAGCATGCAGCAGGCATGGGAAAATGATAAACTCCTATTACCACTGTCATGGCAACTGAAAAAATGGCTGCTTTGGGGGAGCAGGGTCCACAGGAGAAGAAAAGCAAAGACCCCGTCTCTTTCTTCTGTCTGACATCTGTTGTTTAACATACAAAATTGTATTATCATGATGCAAGCTAGTTGGCCAGCACGAAAGCCTGCCTAGGAATTGTTAAAGCCATAGCCCCACCACTGCCCACTCCCCTCTCTTTACCGTAAGAGTATATAATTTGACCCTGACATTTCCACTGAGGGTGATAAATTCTCTTCCTTTTCACCCCAGGTAGACTGTGAAGCACCCTAAGAAGGTGCAGTGTAGGGAGAAGGGTCTGATGCAGTTAGAGGAGGGTACAGCTGACAGATTATACAGCAAAAATCATGCTCTCAGTTTTGTAGTTGCTTTTCTGAATTATCCATTCCTCTCTTTGCCCCTTCTCTTAGGCATTCTGGATTTTTCTAAAACAGCAATTTAGGCAGAGCTTGCGACCAAGAGCAGATAGGATACCAGGAGGAATGGCAAAGAGAGGTGCTGGACTAAAAGTTTAAACTGGTTATTGCCAGAAACGAACCAGAAGGAAGTGCACTCAGTGCCAGAACCCTGGAGAGAGTGGACAGAGGGATATTTTCTTCTCTATATTGCCCTTTGCCAATTCTTTTAAATCAAGTGCATGTATCACTCTTATAAACAGCAAAAACATCCAGTAAGTGTTTCAAATGGGGCTACAGAAATAAGTCTCTGGAAGAATGCCAGTGCTGACATGCATACAAAAATTCCACATTATCAAAGTTACCATCTGAAGCAAGTGCTTGGTTCATGTATGTGTATACATATTTTATGCATTTAAATACATATTCACATCTGCATTTTAACACATAATAATACACATATTTTAATATATAGCACAATTTAATACATATGGTTATGTACATATTTGTAACATGTGTGTCGCTCAGTCGTGCCCGACTCTTTGTGACCCCGTGGACTGCAGCCCACCAGCTCCTCTGTCACGGGATTCTCCAGGCAAGGATACTGGAGTGGGTTGCCATTTCCTTCTCCAATTTGTAATATGTAACATTTGCATATTACATAAACACGTGTCCATGCTAAGTCGCTCAAGTCCTGTCTGACTCTTTGCAGCCCTGTGCTCTGTGGCCCACCAGGCAGAATGCTGGACTGGGGTGCCATTCTCTTCTCCATTTACATACATACATATTTGAGTGCATATGGATTTATAAGCAAAATGCATATTTAATAACATATAGCTATGTGTTAAAATAATTATAATTATTAAAATAATTCACATTTTAATACTTTTTTAGTAAGAAAAGTTAAACGAAACTCCTTTCAAATATTTTGCTCCCCATGCCCTCACAGTTGTGTAAACAGAGCAAAGCAGGGACCAATTTGGGTTGTTTTCACAATACTGCCTTGAAACAGCTGTTAAGGGTTCCTTTGGGGCTGTCCTAAAAATAGACAAAATTGAAATTTGGGGAAAGAGCCAGATTAAGCCCAATGATAGGAGAAAGTCAGTGACACGCTCACAAAAGGAAGATCATTGACGTCGTTCACATCAGTCATCGGCAAAGTTGGCAAAAGAAGGCCGTAAAGCAAAACCTGTGGACGGAAGCCCCGGCCGCTTGAGAGTGCGTGGCTGAGCATCCTCGAGGTTTTTAGTAAGGAGCACAACCGACTGGGAGGCTGGAGGCGGAGATGCAGGAGCAAAAGACATCAAAAAGGTCAGAACAGCTCTGTTTTTCCAAACTGTCAGAGTAAAGTTACAATGTGCCACCTGGGTAAGCCACTGCAAAGTCCCCGGATGATGTCCACAGTAACCACAGGGATTTCTCCCACGCACTGGGGATTGCTAGAAGAATTTGCTTGGGGGAAGGGAGCTGCCAGGAACCAGCCCCAACGAATCACCCGGGATGGCTCAATGCTTGACCTGACAACAGTCTTATTTTTAATCCTCAACATGACCCTCTGAGGTAGGTATTACTATTCCCATCCCAGAATAATAATGGGGGGGGGGGGCGCGATGATTCGCACCCTGGCGTTTCCCTTCTCAGATACTGCAGTATCAGGTCATTTCTGCTTCTTTTTGGCTTTCCATGCCATCAGCATAATCTCTGTCAGAGGGTGGGAGTTTTACATTTGCAATTCTAGATTTTTCTTTCTGCTGGGTTTCCGGCAGCCCTCTGCTGTTTTTCACATCTCTTAACTGCACATCAAATGAGTCAAGCCCTGGAACTAGTCCTAAGGTGTTTCCTGGGGAAGGGGGGGTGGTCCCTGGGGGGTGTCTCTCTTTGCAGTTTAAGATTTTGAAAGGCATCACTTTCTGGTCTGGTCAGGGGCGAGAAAGTTCTCTGAGTAAGCTTTTCCGTTCAAAGCCCGACTTTCTTCGCTCCCGAGTCACTGCTCTGGGTGCTTGGGGCTCCAGCCTGCTTCCTGACAGTCATGAAGGCCTTCCCAAGCCTGACGGCGCGAGGAAGCACCTGCCGGGTTTTCCAGAAATGAGGATTTCTCAGGCTGGGCTTCTATTTCACAGGCGCAGACTCTGATGGCAAGAGTCCCCTCCCTCGAGCCTCCGCCATCAGAAAGCGCTGCGGACAAAGGAAAATACACACCAATTTAAGACTCGTTCTGATCACTGAGCAAGCCCCATCTCTGCGCAGGCCGCCCGCGCCGAGACCACCGCGCTCCGCCGTCCTCAGCTCCCAGCCTCCTCCGCGCGCAGTGACGTCATTTCCCGGCGCCGCTGCCTCCAGGCCGGCAGGCCGACCCCCTTCCCGGTCGCAGCGCCCGGGGGTCCCAGCGCCCGGGGGTCC
>SJXQ01009405.1:2707-112579 GCA_006408695.1 Aepyceros melampus
GTTCAGTTCAGTCCCTCAGTCATGTCCGACTCTTTGCAACCCCATGAATTGCAGCACGCCAGTCCTCCCTGTCCATCACCAACTCCCGGGCTTCACTCAGACTCACATCCATCGAGTCCGTAATGCCATCCAGCCATCTCACCCTCTATTTTCCCCTTCTCCTCCTGCTCCCAATCCCTCCCAGCATCAGAGTCTTTTCCAATGAATCAACTCTTTTCATGAGGTGGCCAAAGTACTGGAGTTCAGCTTTAGCATCATTGCTTCCAAAGAACACCCAGGGCTGATCTCATTCAGAATGGACGGTTGGATCTCCCCAACACCACAGTTCAAAAGCATCAATTCTTCAGCACTCAGCTTTCTTCACAGTCCAACTCTCACATCCATACATGACTACTGGAAAAACCATAGCCTTGACTAGACGGACCTTAGTCAGCAAAGTAATGTCTCTGCTTTTGAATATGCTATCTAGGTTGGTCAGAACTTTTCTTCCAAGGAGTAAACCTCTTTTAATTTCATGGCTGCAGTCACCGTCTGCAGTGATTTTGGAGCCCAAAACAATAAAGTCTGAAACTGTGTCCACTGTTTCCCCATCTATTTCCCATGAAGTTATGGGACTGGATGCCATGATCTTCGTTTTCTGAATGTTGAGCTTGAAGCCAACTTTTTCACTCTCCTCTTTCTTCATCAAGAGGCTTTTTAGCTCCTCTTCACTTTCTGCCATAAGGGTAGTGTCATCTGCATATCTGAGGTGATTGATATTTCTCTCGGCAATCTTGATTCCAGCTCGTGTTTCTTCCAGTCCACCGTTTCTCATAATGTACTCTGCATAGAAGTTAAATAAACAGGGTGACAATATACAGCCTTGACGTACTCCTTTTCCTATTTGGAACCAGTCTGGTTTTCCATGTCAAGTTCTAACTGTTGCTTCCTGACCTGCATACAGGTTTCTCAAGGGGCAGGTCAGGTGGTCTGGTATTCCCATCTCTTTCAGAATTTTCCGCAGTTTATTGGGATCCACACAGTCAAAGGCTTTGGCACAGTCAATAAAGCAGAAATAGATGTTTTTCTGGAACTCTCTTGCTTTTTCCGTGATCCAGCAAATGTTGGCAATTGGATCTCTGGTTCCTCTGCCTTTTCTAAAACCAGCTTGAACATCAGGAAGTTCACGGTTCACATATTGTTGAAACCTGGCTTGGAGAATTTTGAGCATTACTTTACTAGTGTGTGAAATCACTGTCACTTTCATATAAATATATATATATAATATATATATGTACTTGTGTGTTTGTCACTATGTGCTAAGCTCATTTAGGTTGTTGGTAATACAGATTTTCTACTAGTCGTAGTACTGTAGCTGTAGATTCCTACTAGTTGATCAAATCAGTCAATTCCAAATATTCACTGGAAATACTGATGCTGAAATTGACACTCCAATACTTTTACCAGTTGATGTGAAGAATTGACTCATTGGAATAGACCCTGATACTGGGAAAGATTGAAGGCAGGAGAAGGGGATGACAGAGGATGAGATGGTGGACAGCATCACCAACGTGATTGATATGTGTTTGGGGAAGCTTTGGGAGTTGGTGATGGACTGGGAAGCCTGGCGTGTTGCAGTTCACGGGGTTGCAAAGAATCAGACATGACTAAGTGACTGAATTGAACTCAGTTGTAGCTCTGGTACTTCCCAGTTGATGCAATGGTAAAAAAAAAAAATTGGCCAACCAATGTAGGAGATGTAGGTTTGATCCCTGGATCTGGAAGATCCCTTGAAGGAGAAAATGGCATCTCACTCCAGTATTCTTGCCTAGGAAGTTCCATGGACAGAGGAGCCTACAGGCTATATAGTCCATGGCATCACAAAGAGTCAGACACAGCTGAGCACACACACACAGCTGTAGCCTGAGGACCCCAACTTCTTGCTGGTAGTCAGCTGAAGAAGCACTCAGCTCTAGAGTCAAATCCCAGTTCCCCAAGGCTGTCCATAGTTTTCCATGTGGGTTTCCTCAACAGGACCCCTTATTTCCAGTGATGAGAGTTTATGCTAGTAAGACAGAGACCTATATAATGTAAGGTAATCATGGGACAGACATCCAATCACTTTCTCCATATTCTACTGTTAGAAGCAAAGTTTAGGCCCCACACATACAGAAAGGGAGAAAACAGAGGAGACAGTAATCATGGGCACCACTCAGTCTTTTTACCACAGTCAATATGACTAGAAAGTGAAAGTGAGGTCATTCAGTCGTGCCCGACTCTTTGTGAGCCCAGGGACAGTAGCCTACAGGCTCCTCGTCCATGGGATTTTCCAGGCAAGAATACTGAAGTGGGTTGCCATTTCCTTCTTCATGAGATCTTCCTGACCCAGGGATTAAACCCGGGGCTCCCTCATTGTAGGCAGATGCTTTCCCATCTGAGCCACCAGGGAAGGGATATATGAGTAAAGGTTTATCAATTTATTGATATTTTCAAGGTACCAATTAGTAGTTTCATTAATTTTTTCTGTTACTGTTGTTCTCAATTTGATGCATTTTTATTCTTGTTTTTATTATTACTTTCTCTCTCTCTTTTTTGTCTACACTGTGCAGCATGTGAGATCTTATTTCCCTATCCTGTACCTCCTGCCTTGGTAGTTTGGAGTCTTAATCATTGGACCATCAAAGAAATCTCAATTATTTCTTTTATATTTTCTTTGTATTTTATTTGTTCTCTCTCTTTAGTTTCTTAAAATTGAATCTTACAATACTTATCTTAGATTTGGCTTCCTTTTTATCATATACATTTACTGCTACACTTTCCCTCTAAGTTCCACTTTAGTTATATCCCATAAATTTTATTATGTTGCATTTCATTTATTATTCAGTTCAACTTAAAAAAAAATTTCTTTTGAAATGTATTCTTTTGACTTATATGTGCAAATGTGCATCTCAATATCCAGGTAACTTTTTGGTATTCATTTTTTTGTTTGACTCTATTATTTACTGAATGTACTTGGTATTATTTACATTCTCTTATATTTGTAAAGGTTTGCACTATAGCCCAGAATATGGCTTTCATTGGTGCATATTTTATATGCTATTAAGAAGGATATATACCAGGCTATTATTATTGGCTAGTGTATTTTATAAATATAAATTTAATGAAGTTGATGATTTTTCTTTTTGTTTTTGCTCTACTTTTTCTGTCAATTACTGGGAAAGAAATTTCAAAGCCTCCAAAGATTATTATGAGTTTGCACATTTCATCTACAAAATCTCTTAGCTAATGCCTCATGTATTTTGAAATTCTGGATATATATGTCATTTTGAGTCTTGCATAAAGAAAATTATAAATTTTCTAGATAGCATTAATTTTTTGAAAATTTGATATCTCCCAGAAATAATAATAATAATAATAATAAACTGTGTGAACTTCATCCTATTGCATGTAGAATTGAAATTTAGTTACTTCTTTAAGCTTCAGTCTCCTAACTTAAAACTATTAGGATGGTAATAGTACCATAAGAATAAGAAAAGCAGTCAGATAACCAAGAGCATGTGTGGCAGGAACTGTTGGGTCTTGGTGTATATCTGCTGAGCTTAATCATTCTCATAGGTTGCTAACTAGATAAGATCACTTTGCTACAGTGACAAAGGGAGTCTAGTATTAAACTACTCCTTAATCATGCCTAAGAATAAAGATACTACGTAAACCATAAAAATTACTAAACTTACCTTCTCCTGGTAACTTGAGTCACTTTTGCTTCTTAACCAAATGGAACTTTAGCTTCCTTCCATTAGTCCAGCTTCCTCAACAAAGTATTTAAAATACCCAAGGAGACTTATCTCTATTTCTTGACAATTACCAATCTAAGAGTAATCCTCAATCCATTGATTCTTTCTTAAAATCACTTTACACAAGACCAAATTCTAATATATTCTACTTTAATCACCTTCTTACTGAGACATTTCATCATTTACCAGAGGAAGTAAGCTCATTGTTATTGTAAGCATCAAGAAATCTAATTTTATCTATAGCTTTCTTTCTTGCACAGTTCTATAGCTTGGCATCAACAGATGCAACATAGATATAGTAATTAAGGTAACACAAAAATATATGGTAAGCATTTAAGGTAATAAAAAAAAAGCACTGGTAGTACCATACGATAAATATTCATACTTTAACTCATTTTCTAGTTGAATCAGTTTATTTGATGGAAGCAGCTATGTTTCATTCATCTCTGTTTCTATTGCAAAATAATGTACTTGTAAAATAATAGATGTTCAATGAATATTTGTTGAAAAAATAGATCAAACATTAATTTTTAAAATATATTTATTTTAATTGGAAGCTAATTATTTTACAATATTGTATTGGCTTTGCCATACATCAACATAAATCCACCACAGGTATACACATGTTCCCCATCCTGAACACCCCTCCATCCTCCCTCCTCCCTCCCCGTACCATCCCTCTGGGTCATCTCAGTACACCAGGCCCAAGCATCCAGTATCATGCATCGAACCTGGACTGGCAATGCGTTTCATATACGATATTATACATATTTCAATGCTATTCCCCCAAATCATCCCACCCTCTCCCTCTCCCACAGAGTCCAATAGACTGTTCTATACATCTGTGTCTCTTTTGTTATCTCTCATACCAGATTATCATTACCATCTTTCTAAATTCCATATATATGCATTAGTATACTGTATTGGTGTTTTTCTTTATGGCTTACTTCACTCTGTATAATAGGCTCCAATTTCATCCACCTCATTAAAACTGATTCAAATGTACTCTTTTTAATGGCTGAGTAATACTCCATTGTGTATAAGTACCACCGCTTTCTTATCCATTCATCTGCTGATGGACATCTAGGTTGCTTCCATGTCCTGGCTATCATAAACAGTGCTGTGATAAACATTGGGGTACATGTGTCTCTTTCAATTATGGTTTCCTCAGTGTGTATGCCCAACAGTGGGATTGCTGGGTCATAATTTAATGATTCAGAAATTACAAAAGAACATAATGAATACATATATAACATAGAAAAAAGTAAGCAAAGAGTAAGATGGCAAGAAAAAGTAGAATCATGGAAAAAGAAGAGCAACAGAAAATAAAATAGAATTTATTCTTTAAAGTGACTATGAAGAATTAACATCTAGATTTGTTCACTAGTAGCACTCCAATATTTAATATCATTAGGCTTTAATTTTCCATTTCTTATTAGGTGATCTATTGAAAGAATATTACCTCAAACTTTAGACTTTAGGATTCTTAAAGAATTGTTTTTCAACTCATCCTCTGACATTACATTCTTATTTCATACTAGGCTTCTAGTCTCTTCTAAGACCCATGATCTATAAGCAGTGATTGGTTTCCTTTGAAGCCCTACCTGGCTTTATTCACAATGCAAGTTATAACACAAACTTTGGTTTATTCACTTTGGAATCCAACATTGTTTTCTCAAAATTCCAGACTATCGTTGTATTTGCTAAAAACATTTGGCTTCTGGGATAGCATTTAATACACTAGAACAGCCTTTCTCTATTAAACTAATGATGCACTAAATGGCACATTGATGACCTGCAAAAATAAATGTGTCTCCTTGAGAACAGGACTTCTAACTATGGAGAAACTTGAACATTAGGAAAAAAGATGGTTCATTAATGCTTAACCATCAGCTACATAATCAATAATCTAAGGATCCAGAAGTTCTCTTTATGCAGCAAGGTATTAATATATTATTAATATTCTTTTTAAACTTTGATAAGGCACATCTTTTCAGCTAATTAAAACACTGTTTCTACTAGATAAATACAAAGAATTTATTTATAAAAGAAAGAGTAACTTTTCAGTGTACTCTCTCAATTGATTACCTTATAGGCTGATTTATGAGAATAATATTTAATTAAAGCCCAATTTGGTATCAGTGGAGAGAAGTTCTCTTTATAAACATTAATTTATTTTTATAGTCCTCCTTTTCATCACTAAATCTGTGTTATAAGTTCAGCTTTTCTGGCTTTAAAGGTCACACCCATCCACATATTCATAAAATGTATAGTTAAATGACATAAAACTGCAATCAAATAAGTATTCTTTATTAAAATTAAAACTTTTTAAATTGTTAATTAAGAAGGTAGATTAACAGGGTCTTAATAATACTAATTATTGAGTATGTAACAAACTTTTTAACTTTTCATTGTTAAATCACTAGAGACTCACAGAAATTTGAAAAAATAGTACAAAGATATTTTTGTACTATCACCTAGATTCTCCCAATGGAAACATAAAACTTTAGTACAATACCAAAACCAAGAAATTGACATTAGTATATTGGTACACCTTTTATTAGACCACAGGCATTATTATTATTATTCAGTTTTATAATTTTTAAAGCTTGAATTTATTTATGTGTGTGTCTTCAGGTATACATAATTCTATTCACTTTCATTTATGTGAAGTGTTATGTAGCTATGCCTACAATCAATCTCCTTTGAGAAGAGATACACAGAGAGATTTAATTTGGTATTAAAACAAAGATGGGTCATGCAAAAATTATCTGAAAAAAATTGAGACAGGAAAAATAAAGTAATGAGTATTGTGGAAAATTAGTAAAAAGTGATCTTGTTACATACTATTAAGATAAGAACTAAGTTACATGGCAACTATCTCCAAAAACCAGAGGAAGAAAATGCTTGACAAAATGCATTTGACCTCTTCAAATACAAAAAGTAAAAAATACTGGCAAAATTAGATTTGCTGCATATATTAGAAAAAAATTTGGTAATGACATTATCATGTTTGTTTAAAGTACAAAATTGTTAGTGACAAATAATTTTGTAACTTTTAATAGGATTTATATTTTAGAGCCTTTTAGGTTTATAACAAAACTGAGCAGAAAGTAAGAAATTTCCCTGTAGTCCCTGCTCCCATGCATGCATGCCTCTTCATTATCAACATCCTTTACCAGAGTTGTACATTTTTACAGTTGTTGTACCTACATTAACACATCATTATCACCCTGAGTCCATAGCTTAAATTAGATTTCACTCTGGGCATCTTACATACTGTTGGTTTGGACAAATGTAAAAAGACATGTATATACCATACATATATGTGTAACATCATTCAAAAAAGTTTTACTTCCTTAAAGATCATCTGTTCTCAGCCTATTCTTCCAAATCTTTTCTGTAACCCCAGCACCCACTGATATTATTGTCTTCACAGTTTTATCTTTTCCAGAAAATCTAGATAACCTGGTATTTGGCCAGGAATTTTTTATTGCAATGTCAAGTCACAATTCTTGAAAGAAATAATTGATAAGCTGGACTTAATTTAAATTAAAATTTTCTAATTTGAAAAGATACTGTTGGGAGAATGAAAAAAAAAAAGCCACAGACTGGGAGAAAATATTTGTAGAATACACATCTAGCTATTATCTAAAATATTAAAGAAAGCTTACTACTCAACAATAAGGACACAAACAACCCAATTAAAATATAGGTCAATGACTTTAACAGACACTTCTACCAAGGAAGATATAAAGGGGCAAATAAGCATATGAAAAGAATCTTCACATCATATATCATCAGAGAAATGCAATTTAGAACAACAGTTAGATACTACTGTACACCTACTAGTCAAAATTGGAAACACCAACAACACCAAATGATGGAGAGAATGTAGAGCAATAGGAGCTCTCATTCATTTCTGGTGGAAATGCAAAATGTTATAGCTACATTGGGAGATATTTTGGTAGTTCCTTACAAAACTATATATACTTTACCACACAGTATAGCAATTGTACTTCTTGGTATTTACCCAAAGGTGTTGAAAACTAATATCCATACAAAAACCTGCATAGATGTTTATATTAATAGAAGCTTTAGTCATAATTGCCAAAAGACAGAAGAACCAAAATTCCTTGGTAAATAAATAAACTATGAATGGATAAATAAGCTATAGAATATCTAGGCAGCAGAGTATTATTTATAGCACTAAAAAGAATGAGCTATCAAGCTATGAAGTGAAATAGAGGGATATTTTATCCATATTACTAAGTGAAATAAAGCAATCTGAAAAGTTCACATACTGTATGATTTCAACAATATAACAAAAAGGAAAAGTCAAAATAATTTCATAATTTTATAGTATAGTTCAGTTCAGTCACTCAGTCATGTCCGACTCTTTGTGACCCCATGAATCACAGCACGCCAGGCTTCCCTGTCCATCACCAACTCCCAGAGTTCACTCAGACTCACGTCCAACAAGTCAGTGATGCCATCCAGCCATAGTATAGTAATTAATATTTAAATTTTATTCATAAGAAACCAGTGTGTTTTTTCCCTTGTAAATGACCAAAAGAACATGTAGTTTCTCTAAATACAACTTTTTCTGATAAAATTCATACATTATTTCAAAGCAAGGTGAAAACAACTAAAATAATAATGAAAAATATAGATTTGATCTATTGACTGATAATAGGTAGAACATTTGAATGCTGACAAAAAGAAAAGAAAAGGATATCTGGAACTTAAAGCCAAAAAGAAAATATTGTCATGAAAGAAACTAACAAAAATGATACTGAAGAGTGCAATGATTTGCAATACCAACCACTTGAAAAATAACAGAAATGAGAATATGGGAAATATCCTTTAATATTTCTAGAATTTCACTTACCATTAAAGTTTTCTTGGGGAGGGATGGATAATGAGCTTTGAAAATAAACAGCTCATATAGGAGGCTACAAGCTAAATATTTTTTTTCAGAAATTTGTTAGAAATTATGAATATAAGTGAATATTGACTTAAATTAATAGAAAGAAGTTTCCCTCTCCCTTCTTTCTAATTGCTCGTATTTGATGCCAACAAAATGTTCTTGGCTGGAACTAATTAAAATTATGCATGCCAAAGACTAATAATAAAAGTTAAAATTATGCCATCGTCAGTCTTTTCTGATGAGTAGGCTCTTTGTGTCAAGTGGTCAAAATATTGGAGCTTCAGCATCAGTCCTTCCAATGAATATTCGGGTTAATTTCCTTTAGAATTGACTTAGGTTTGATCTGCTTGCTGTCCAAGGGACTCTCAAGAGTCTTTTCCGGCACCACAGTTTGAGCAAACTCCAGGAGATAATGGAGGACAGAGGAGCCTGGCATACTGAAGTTCATGGGGTCACAAAGAGTTGAACATGACTTAGCAACTGAATAACAGAAACAACAAAAGCTGAGTGACTCAAAGAGTCTCAATGGGAAGAGAATAGAATGCATACTGGGTGTGGGAGAGGGTTGGTGTGGATACTGGCATCAAACATTGTAATACCTCAATATTCATTCTAGTTTTTTCCAGTTTTCTTATTTGTCTCTCCCTTCTCTGGCATTAACAAGCTTGGCTCATAGTTCCCTCAAAATATGTACATATTTCAGTAATTTCTTGTAAGAAATCAACTTATATATTGAGCTGAGGAGAAAAGGGGCTTACAGATAAGAAAATGAAGAAAACAAATGACTATTGGGTAACTATGTTACAGATATTGGGACCAACTCATAGTTTCACAATAGAGAAATTATGTAGCTCAATGCCAATGTCCTTACATTTAATTTATCATGACATGATTCAGAGGAGGCACCTACCAGGGCTATGCTGGCTGGGCAACCCTCTGTCTATACTCCCCCCATCTCATACAGGCTCTGTCTCCCGCAGCAGGCCCTGCATTTTCCCCAAACCCACTCCCATGTGGTCCAGGATTTTTTCTTTTCTTTTCTTTTCTTTTGTCTTTTGGCTTCACTGCATGGCTTGTGGAATCCTTGTTCCCTGTCCAGGGATTGAAACCCAGCCCTAGGCAGCAAGAGCATGGAGTTCTAACCACGGGATAGTCAGGGAATTGTCTAGAGTGGTTTTAAAAGTGGAGTTTTGATTGTGGAAGCCTTTGCATAACTGAATTGAAATAATCAGAAGCTGTGACTGGAGAGGTAGGATTTAATTTATGACTTTGGAAGATATACAACTGTTTCTGGTAATGACAAAAATCCAGACTACTGGTAATGACAAAATCCAGACTATGCGCAAGAGTATTGTCACCATAATGGAGAGCAGATGTTATTGCTGATAAAACTTTTATAACAACAGATATACAAATTGTCAAACGCAGTGTCAGAGGAAAGTTTCAAAAGTTGTTAAGAATATCAATTGTCTATAAGAATTTATTTCTTTGTCTCTGACCTCTGAATTCAAGTTATGAAAGCTAGAGAAAAATATTAAGCAATCATTTGAAGTAAAATACTTGATTTTGTCTCAAATTCTGAAAAATGCATCTATGCTAAAGGAGCTACAAAACATGCTTTGCATGTTAATTTATCATTTAGTCCCAAAACACAATTAGACTATACACCAAGGACTTAAAATAGACTACTGTAATCAACATGAAGTTTATAATGATCTGTTGATTAGTTCTTTGAATGTAATTTAAATATAATAAAAATGAGAAACATAAAAACTAATTCCATTAGAATATGAGTTTGAAATTGTAGTTTTTAATGTTTGAGTCCACATTGATAATAAATAATATCATGCTGTTTAATTACTTGCAGAAACTCTAGCTATTTGAAATAGATGTTTCATGACAGTAATAATTATAACAGAACAAATACATTTTCCATTTATTTAATTTAGTCATTTAGTTATCAAATAAAAATAGATTATGTATATAGTAGATTGAAAGAAAAGTAGATTGAGATATAGTAGACTTTAGTTTTTCCTTTTCAGTTTTAATTGCTAAGGCATGTCTGACTCTTGTGATGCCATGGACTGTAGTCCATTAGGCTTCTCTGTCCATGGGATTTCCCAGGCAAGAACACTGGAGTGGGTTGCCATTTCCTTCTCTAGCAGATTTTCTCGACCCAGGAATCAAATCTGGGTCTCCTGCACTGCAGTCGAATTCTTTACCGACTGAGCCACCAAGGAAGTCCATATTGGACTTTAAAAGTAGATTTATTCTAGACTTGGATACTAAAGACAATCTTTGACAGATTTATTTTATTTAAGAGCATTTTCATATTGTAAAAATATGTTGATAAGTTCCTAAACATTGGCATTTCAATGAGAGGAAACCATATATAGAGATTAATTTTGCCTGATTCTAAAAACACATAAATGAAATAATTCAATATGAAGGTGTTGCAAATATTTTCTTACCTTAAATCCTAAGTATTTGATTCTACTGTAAAGTCTTTTTCTCTTAAAAATTTTTTTCCATTTGCTCATGATAGTACTAGAAACACAATATATTTCTATATATTGAGTTTTAGCATTAATATTTCAATATTCACTTGATTCATTTTTGTAAATTACTTAAGATGTTATTAGTACACACAAAATGTTTTCTATGAATAAATATATTTTTACTTTTTCCTTTCTGATCATTGCATCTTTTCTTTCTTTTTCTTTTATTACTTTAATGCCTAGGAAGTAGCAAAATGCTTAATAGAATGATATAAACAAAAATTCTTGCCTTCCTTCAGATTCTAAAGAAAAGCTTTCATATTTTCACTACTGTGGATGATTTAGCCCAATAGTTTCCATAGGTGTATTTTTAATTAAATTGTAGAATTTTCCCCTCTTTCTTTCTATGAAAATTTTATTATAATACAGTGTTGAATTTTGACAAATGCTTCTTTTTTTTTTGTAATTATTGAGATGATTACAGATTTTCTCTTTTCAGGTGAATTATACTGTTGAATTTTAAAATGTTTTCTATTTTGTTTTACTAAACAAAACTTTGTTCTACATGCGTTATTATTTTTTTTAATTATTGCTGGATTTGTTTTGTAAACTTATCACACTGAACATATGTCTTAATTTCTTTGGGCTGCTATAATAAGCTACCACAGACTGTGTAGGTTAAGAACAACAGAAGCATATTTCATACAGCCCTGGAAGATAGAAGACTGACATCAACAGCCAGCTGTTGGGGTAAGGCCACTTTCATAAGGGCAATAATCCCATTTATGAAGGCTACACCTTCATGAGCTAATTGCCCCTTAAAATATCTACCTCTAACACCATCACCTTTACATTATAAAGTATAAACCTTGGCAAACACAAACATTCAGACCATGGGAATACAGAAAAGCACTTAAAAAATAAATAAAACATTAAAATGAGACAAATGCATATGTTGCACAAAATGTGTCATAAATAAACAAGAATGTAATCAATTTACTCTGAGACTCAGATGAAATATTATAAAGCAAGCAGTATAAAAAGAGGTTTTGAAACAACTTTGCCATAGTATATTTGGAAAAGCTGGTAAATAGAACAGCATGAACACGTTCATAGCCAAAGCAGAAAGTAAAAGAATAATGAAATTAAATAAGTTTACTTGAATCAGAAAATTTTCTATACTGGAATTAAGGATTTGGTAGGAAGGTTAAATAATGGGTAGGTTTTAAAGGTCGTTGTATCACTTACTGCAAAGTTTGAATTCATCTTCTAGATAGCTGATACACATTTTTCAGCATTATAATTCAATGATTAGGTAAATTTTTTAAGAATATTAATTGGCAATGAATAAAAAGAAACATTGGAGGAGAATAAGACCACAGAGGGAAGATACAGTTTGAAGACTATTACAGCAATCCCCAGGAAATTATGGAAATAAAGCATTATTTGCAAGATATATTGTAGTAGATTCAATAAGAAGTGGTAACTGAATATGGAAGAGGAGGGAGACGCAAGTAGTAAGATTTCATCAAAATTTTGAAATCAGCTGTTAAGGGAAATAGTAAAATCTATTTCAAACAGAAGTAAGATGGTAGAGAAATGGCTTGTTCTTTAGGGGAAATAAAGTGTTTAATTAAATGGTTAGGTGGAACCTAAAGTAATGATGAGACATCAGAAATAATTACCCACCAGCCAATGGAAAAGATGTTGGGAAAGGGCCCATACATAGGGATTAATGATCCTCATGAATTAAAGCTAAAGAAATTCCACAGATATTGGATATGGTAACAGTGATCAAATTGCAAATTTCACAATCGGTTGACTACTGGAAAATTAGCTTTGTAAAGTTCATTTAGAAAAATATTATTTGTAAGAGACTTCAAGGCTGTTTTAAGCTCATTTATCGGGTCTTTTTAGTGATAAAGGAAAATTTAGATAACAATTAAAAGTATATGCAATTAAAATTGAAAATTCACTTTCCGAACACCATGTCTTCTACCATCTCAATCAAATCATCATCAGGCTCAGAAACTGCAATTACAGGCTTTCAACAATGTATTGGTCCTATTTATTTCTCCCTCATTCCACTTAGTACTATGTATTGTGTAGAGCCAATACTCAAATGTTTTTCTTATATAGTATTTTCATGAGGAATAAAACAGAGAAAAGAGATGCTGTAATGTAATGAATAGTGTAAAATGAAACTGAGACAATTACATATCAAATAGGGCAAAAAAAATTCCTAGTTCACAGTATACATACTAAAATACTTAATATTAAAAATAAAAGATGTAAAATTATAGTTATGAGGATTACTATGATATTGGTGTAATTAAAAGATTTGTATCACATTTAAATATGGTACAAAGCATAAACATCCAGAAAAAAATTATGAATTTTGTTACATTGAAATATAAAAACTTCTTTAGTGTGAAAGATATATTAAGTACATTTTAAACACACTACAAACTGGGAAGAGATATTTTTATTTCAAAACCCAAAGAAATATTGCTATCTATAATGTATAATAATGCTGCTTTAATTCTTAAAATAACAATAACCAATAGACTTTAAACAATTCAAAAGAGAAAAATGGGAAAACCTATCAATAACAAACTGACAGAAAAATAAGAACAAGAGACCCATAAAGCTGTGCAAAGATGTACTGTTACATTAGTAGTTAGAGAACTGCAAACCAAAAATCATTTTTCATTTTGGCATTTCTAAACCATCATATTGGCAAACATTATCATCTGATAGCACCAAGTCTTTCTAAGGATGTGGGGCAAACAGAATGGCTTTCATATTTGTTAGAAGTATAAATTGTTACAGTCACATTTGAAATCAATTTCCATTCAACTTTGTATCTGAGAAATATTTCAGGATATGACTAAGAGTTTACATGGCTGAGACAGGTCAAGTTTAATATTTATAGTAGTGAAAAAGTAGAAACAAATTAATTAAGATAATTTATATATTTTCTTCAAATAATGAAATTCTCCATTAGAAAACTAAATTTACATATATTCACATGAATAAAGGTAAAAATATATAGGAAGAAAAAAAAATTTACAAAAATTCATGTATGGTGTGCAACCATTCAAATAAAAGGAAAAACAATATAAATTGCTATATGGATGAATAATATGAGCTAAATTTAAAAAACACATTGGAATAATACACACAAATGAACTTCAGGAGAGTAATTATTACTGGGAGGGAGTTGGTAATATCTGCAATTATTTATTTCTGGAAAAGAAAAACATAGTAATATTTTTCCTTCTCTGTGAATTACTTTATTTGGTATGACACTCTCTGGATTCTTCCATGTTGCTGCCAATGGCCTTATTTCATTCTTTTTGATGGCTGAGTAATATTCATTGTGTGTGTGTGTGTGTGTGTGTGTGTATGTGTGTGTGTGTACCACAACATGTTTATCCATTCCTCTGTCGATGGACATTTAGGTCGTTTCCATATCTTGGCCATTGTAAACAGTGCTGCAATGAAAACTGATTTTCACATAACTTTTCAAGCCATGTTTTTCTCTGGATATATGCCCAGGAGTGGGATTGTGGTGTCATATTGTACCTCTAAATTCAGTTTTTTAAGTGACTGTGTTCTCCGTAGTGGATGTACCAGTTTACATTTCCACCAACAGTGCAGGAGGGTTCCCTTCTCTCCATACCCTCTCCAGCTTTTGTAGATTCTTTGATGATAGTCATATCATATGACATCCCTTATATGTGGAATCTAAAGAGAAATGACACTAATGAACTTACTTACAAAACAGAAAGGGACTCACAGACTTAGAAAATGAACTCATGGTTCCTGAGTGAAGGGATATTTAAAGACTTTGGGAAGGTTATGTACACATTACTATATTTAAAACTGATAACCAACAAGGACCTAATGTATAGCATATGGAACTCTGCTCAATGCTGAGTACCAGCCTGGATGGGAGAGGGATTTGGGGAGAGAAGATACATGTATATGTATGACTGAGTCCCTTCTCTATTCACCTGAAACTATCACAACATTGTTAATTGGCTCTACCCCAATTCAAAATGATTTTGTTGTTAAAAAAAAAGAACAAAAGGAAAACAAAACATAAAGAACAGAGCAGAGAGCTAAATCTATGTTTAGTTTGCTTATTCTCAATAATGAATACCTAGGTATCTGTATCTTTTGTTTTAATAAACATAATATTTCAAAATTTAAATTAATCATTTACAAATAAATAGTAAAGGTGAACAGTATCTTTATCCTAGCATTTAAGAGAGCTGGATCTAAACATCTGTTCCCTGAAAGAGTTGTTATCAGAAAGCCCAATTCTCTGCAGATACAAAGCATGACTTGAGCTTTCACTATGCATGACAGAAATGTCCCTGATTAAAACTAATAAAGTCTACTGAAGAACAACTACACATAAAGTTTCTTTTGATTTGTCTTTAGTCCAATTAGAATGGGCTGTATTAAAATTTAAGTATGGCTCCTAAGCCATACACATACCATTAAATTTGCAGGAATAATGAAGTCAACCAATTTTATTCCTCTTTAATAATGCATTCCTATATTTGCTCTTAAGGTAAGGTTAGCATTTATCTATTGATCATGATGCATTATCTACACAGTGGAAACTACTAAGCAGTTTTCATCTCCTGTGATATTTCTAAATAATTCAGAAACTAATTTCTGTTTTCTTTTTCTCATTAAAGTTTGTATCTTTTAAATATAGAAAATTTCAGTGATCTATGGCTTAGTTTGTTTCTATATTGCCCAGATGTCACAGGCACATAAATTAGCCAGATAGAATTTGAAGACAAGCTTGTCCCCTATAGCTTCATTTTCTTCTACATTAGCACCTTTCCTCTCCAAGTAGTTAAGAACAAAACAAACACAAAATAATAAAAAATACACTCTTTCAACCTTGTCTCTCCATGTAAATGCTATAGTCTCTTGCATGAATTCACAGACAGATATTTTTAAATATCTAAATTTTCTTGCTTCCCATTAACTCTTAAATATTAGAAACATTTCACTATGAATCCACTAAAATTTATCTTGTTAATAACTACAAGTCTTTCAATATTTATCATATTTTATGTCTACCTGGAAGGTGGTAATATGGACCATTTACATTTCTCCATAATACTTGAGAATGAGTTATGCTTTCAAAAAGTGGAGGTAAAGTACACATTAAGATGCAAAAATTGTATAGATTCATGAACAATTGAAAGAACATTGAGTTTTCTGCCCTGTTAATTCCATATTTCACAATTCATACCTAAACATTACATTTGCTGTTGAGTTTTGGTTTTCTTGAAGTCATTCTTTAATTACAGTTGACCTTTGAATAACACCATTTAAACTGGGTGGGTCCACTTATGCATGGGTTTTTTTCACTAGGTACTCACTACCATGCCATATGATCAGCTTGAATCTGAACAGGTGCAGCATCTAGGTGTGGGGAGTTAACTGTAAAGTTATAGCAGATTTTTGACTGCAGGCTTGGAGTTCATAATGCCCTTATTGTTCTAGGGTTAACTTTATACTATCTTTCCATTTCAACCTACATCTCACCTTATTATTATTTATCAGAGCTTAAATGATTGGATTACCATTGACTAAACAATGTGATTTTTGTAAAGTAACCATATCTCAATGCTCCACTTTCCACAACTATAATATGAGGTTATTAGTAGTACCTATTTATTGTGTTGTTGCAATAATTAAGCTACTTTATATCTGAAAAATAGTTAGTGGTAGTTAAAACCACGTATAGGAAAACTGACCAATAGAATAGAGTTCAGCAACAAATTCATACATGCATTATCAACTGACTTATTGCAAATATGGGAGCGATGTCAGAAGCCTTGATCTTTTAAAAAAATGACTGGGCTGGTTGGATTACTATCTGAGTAGAATATAGCTTGATCCATACATATCTCACACTATAAACACAAAACAATTTTAAAGTTGTTGGTCTAATGTTTAAGAGAAAGCAATAATGCTTTTAAAAGAACACACAGGAGGATATCTTTACAACTTTGGAGTAGACAAAGTTCTTTTACACACACACACATGCACAGAGTACAGCCAGAAAAAAAAAAAAAGAAAAAGAAAAAAGCAAAGTAAAATCAGGTATATTAAGATTCAGAAATTAGGTCACCAAAATTAGCCCATATGAGAATGAAAATGCAGCTCACAGAGTGGGGAAAGATGCCCACAATACTTATATTAAGCAAAGAAAAGCATACGAAAAAAGATTTTTTTCACACGTGCGTGATCAGTTGCTTAAGTTCTGTTGGACTGTTTGCAACCCTATGGACTGTAGCCCACCAGGCTCCTCTGTCCATGGAATTCTACAGGTAAGAATACTGGAATGGGTTGCATGCCTTTCTCCAGGGGATCTTCCCAACCCAGGGACTGAACCCACCTCTCTGTGTTTCCCTCTTGCACCACTTGATAACTCGGTAAAAAAAAAAAAAAAAAAAAAACAGACACACATTTTATAAAGATGATAACCTGGTGAAAACAAGTAAAGTCAATTTACACTGTTGGATGGTAATGTTTTACCTTCGTGAAGGTGCAGGTAGAGTTAGGTGGCAACAGAAAGGGAGGACAAGGGATGTTTGTCCAGTATGTCTGCATCCTGATTACATGAATGCTTTCAGTTTGCAAAAAATAATCAAGCTTTAGACTAATGATAGGTTGATATGTGTATATATATATATATATATATATACATATATATACACACACACGTATATATGTATATAAATACGTATGTATATGTATACACATTTTATGTATGCATCTGTGCTTAGTCGTGTCTCACTCTTTGCTACCCCATGGACTGTAGCCCACAAAGCTACTCTGTCTCTGGAATTTCCCAGGAATGAACATTTGAGCAGGTTGCCATTTCCTTCTCCAGGGGATCTTCCTGACCTAGGGACTGAATCTGAGTCTTGCGCATTGGCAGGCAGATTCTTTACCACTGAGCAACCTGGAAGCCAAGATGTGTACATACAGGATACATATATGTGTATATACATGCACTATTTGATACATAAAGTATTTAGCCTGGCAGATAAACATTGTAAATACTGTGCAAACATTAACATTTTTATTATTACTATTATTATTCAAGAAGTAACAGTATTTTCTTGTATCTTACTATGAACATGCAGACTACTTTTCTGTTTGTTTAGAAAGTGATTTTTTGAAGTAACTTTTGTTCAGGGTAATACTCTCCTGTTCCTTATGGTGCAGAATTTTTATAGACCTCATGTTGATTTTTTTTCCTGTTTGCTCATCCTTGAACAAAGGAACATCTGCTATGCTGGGCTCAAGCCAACAGCAGGGTATACCAACTGCACTTGACCCCTACTTACTGTCCACATGAACGCTTGTAGACTCTCCTACATGGATGTAAAAGAGGGAGCAGGTTGATACAGCTTCTAGTATAATTTTGGGGGGTTTAGTGGAGATTCATATAGTGCCTTTCTATCAAATTGTGGGCATCTTTTCCTGCTTTGCTGCCCTATGGTCTGAAGCACAAGGGAAAAGATGTATGTTCTATATCAAAAGCTTTCTAAAATGTGCTCCGCTGAGGCAGGCTGAAGGGTGAATTCAAAAGAGGGCCTTAAAATTTGTATTGTATAGATGGGAAATTTTGTTTATGTTTCATTTGAAATTTGAATTTTTATTTCTAAATAAAAGAATATAGTTATTTCTAAAAATGGCTTCAAAAGGACTACTCTATAGCTAATATAAAATCTCTTTAATCAATTCCATTGCATGAAACCCTGCAACAGCTTCCCCTACCTGCTCCAAATACACTCAAACACACCCACTGCTCAAACTACATTCCAATCACTTAGAAAGCACCAATTGGGCATGAGCATGTTTCCAAATTTATAGCTCTTTATTTCCATATATCTAGTAGGCTATGGCCTTGAATCAGGTAAATCAGGGATAGTAATCCTGCAGCTGATGGGGAAAAGTTGCCTGGTCAACTCAGAATAATCCATAGCGTTATGCTGGTTGCCAGTTTGCTTTCTTGTTGGTGCAGAAATCCAAACTAAGAAGAAGAGATAAGAAAAAGATTAAGGAGGATGAGGAGAAGATGAAAAAGAGGACAGAGGGAAAAGGAATTATAACTGTATTTGTCATTTAATTATTCAGTGTTGCTAATATGTATTATGTGTCTGGCAGTAAGTTGAGTACCTTATATGCATTATCTCAGTTATTTTTACACATTTCTGTAACATAAGTATGCTAATCTCCATTTTACAGAGAAGGGAAATGAGCATTAGAACCAATAAGTAATTTGCTCAAGAACATACACCAAGAAAGTAGAAAATCCAGGCAGTCTTCATTCAGACACTTATCTTTTTGGCGTCTGGTTGTGATCATTTTAACAGAAAGTTATAAAAGTACATAACAGATGTGCTGGCTTCATGGTATTCTGATCAAATAAGGTAATATTGGAGTTAATATTACCATAGTTTGAAGACAGTCACTAAACATTAAGCCAATGCTATTATACATTAACATGTGTATGATATAAATGACATGTAGCCAGTATTGTTGCTAAAATTAATAATAATTTTCTATTTATTCACTCATTTTTTGGAATATGAAAACAAAAATTCAAAACTAAACATCCAGCCTCTACTGACACTGCAAATATCATACATAGGAAAGTATTTTTTTTTAATGTAGGGAAAAAATGAATGTGCTATGTGAAGGACTATTTCTTATTCATTTATTTTTATTTTTAGCACCCAGAATAAGATTTGACCCATAAGGTTACTTAATAAGTATTTGTTGAAAAAATGAACCATTTTCATAATTTAGAGTTTATGAAGTACTCATACGCATTGTATCAAATAATCCTCCACACAAACCCTATGAAGCATGTTGTGAATTATCTCACCAGTTCAGTTCCTTTCGCTCAACCATTTGAATTCTGCTATCCACAAAACAAGTCATTTCTTTAATAGATAATAAAAGATACGAGCAAGTTGCCATGCATTTTGTAAAGCACTTAGATAATTCTACCCATAATGAACTCAACCAAGTTTAAATGTATATGTAAATATAATATGATCCTATTCTATGGTTATCAACTTCCCTTTTTGAATCTGTTCTTCCTTCTATGTTATCTAATCAAGTAGTAGGAATGGTGCTGTGTGCGAAACTGCAAGATAAAAGTCCTGCATTAGTCATATCTAGACAGTTTTCTTTATATGCTACTTTTTAAACTTCTGATTTGATTGCCTAGTCATGTCAAATTTACAGCTGAAACAGCTCTACTATCTGTCACAGCACTCCATTGTCAGAATCATCCAATGAGATCAGGTTTTTGTTAGCCTATGCCTTCCTAGCTCAGCTTAGAAAATTTCTCACTCTCTTCAACTCTATTAACACAAAAAAGACTAATTGCATCACTCATAATCTTCAACATCATCATGGCCAGAGAAGACAACCTAGACTTCTTTCCTTAACTCTGAAGGCCCTTCACAGGCTGATCCAACCAGCTTTAATCTGATCTCTGTTAACCCTGCACTTTCTCCTCTGGTCAAATCTAATTTCCTTCACCACATGCCATACTGTTTCTCAGATGTGAGATTTTTGATACATCTCATCTTTCTACCTGGAGTGTTTTTCTAGATATTCACATTTTCATATATTTTATGGAATAGTCCAACTGTCATCTAATCCAATGTCATGTTTTACTCCTCTGTTGAAAACTTTTATTTAATCTTTTTTAAATTTTAAATAACACTTAAAACATGGCATAAGGGTTGTTTACATATGTCTCGCTCCAAAGGCTGAATCAGCATCCATTAAAACTGTGTATGGTCTCCTCCTTTTCTTAAACAAGTGTAGGTACCCAATGTGTTAAAATGTTATGTGCTTGAATAGTTACTATGGAGTCTGACATACAACTATAATCTTAAATTTAAATCCTCATGATAGACTGTAAGATACTTGAATATAATAAATCAAAATTCTTTCCCTTTCTTTTTTACATTTTCCTAAATAACAAAACTACTGTTTAGTAACTTCTTTAAATTTTTCTCACATTCTAGAATTTGCCCCTATGAGTCCCAGAAAAAAAAAATATTTAGTCTCTGAAATTTTCCTCTTTGGCCAATCTGATCAAAAAGCAATGAAAATTTCAGCAAATTTGGATCTATAATATTTTCCTTTCATAAAACATCAGTGTGGCTTTTAAAAGAGGAAAACCTCAAAAATTTCTAAGAGAAAAAGAGCATAAAGATGGCGTTTCATGTGTATCTATAAACTTTTGCTTATGGCTCTAGAAAAGTTACTATGGTTTCTCTACTACGAAAATTGTGATCCTAAGGGATTATGTCCATTAAATATCTGTAAATCACCTATAAATATCATTATAAGACACAAAATAAATTTGTTGAACTATTTGAATTACAAATCAACAGTGAGGGGAAATCATTCTGAAATGTGCAGTTTGTGAATTCACTATTTGGGACACTAAATGAGGCTGATGATGTTAAGAATTCTTTGCCATTAGTCCTTCATGTTCCCCTCTTTAGCCTGGGCAGGTTGAAAGCTTGGACAACCTCACAGGTCTCAAGAGTAAATCCTGGCAAGGCTACAGCTGCATCCATCTCAATTTTGGTTTGGCAACCATCAGATTTTAGAATCTCTTGTAGTTCCAGGGCCAGCAATTCTGAACCTCTCTGTGGAATGTAGATTGGTGGTTGTTCTTTCACATTTTAGTGGTTATTTTGGTCATATTATCTGAAGAAGCATTTCAAAACCAAGCATTACGTCAAAGATATCTCCATAGGAACTACAAGCCTTCAAAATATGACTTTGTTAATTCTTCAAGTGCAACAAGAGCCAGCAAATGAGCTCTTTTTAAAGTTTTCAAACAGAAGTTAGGGAAAAAAGTCCATAATGGTTTTAATAGAAAATGATAATTGGACAGAAGATTGTTTAGTATAGGATGTGATCTACTTAAATACATATTTTTAAGTCTTTCCTCCAGGTTTGCTGTGATAACATGCTACTTTGCTCCATAGATGTGCACTTTTCCAATATGACTTTCTTTACTGTTCATTTTTTATATACTGTGAGTTAATCAAATCTATAAGTATTATAAGTTTTAATGTTAATGAATTTAAAGTTATTTCTAGAATATGTCTTTATTAATCTCTTCATTCATTTGGCCAGCAAATGTGATTCAAGCCCTTTTTATTTATTACTTTCTAGTTGGTCTCTCTGACTCTAGTCTTGAAAGTGTAAAAGTATTAGTCGTTCAGTTGTGTCTAACTCTTTACAATCCCATGGACTGTAGCCTGCCAGGCTCCTCTATCTATGGGATACTCCAGGCAAGGATATTGGAGTAGATAGCCATTCCCTTCTCCAGAGACTGCTGCCTCTAGTCTTAGACACCCACAATTTCTTCTGCAGTGATATCTCAAGGCAAAACTGATAAGGAAGTACATACTTTAAATAATTCAATGCCTATTTGCTCTTTCCAAGATAAAACCTAAGATTTTCACCAGCTAGAGCTAGGTCCTTTATGACCTAACACTTATTCATTTTCCCTTCTAACATCTTCTCCAAATGCACACCTATTCTAATGAAGTACTCTCAGTTTGTAGGAGGCTCCATCTCACTTCTTGCCCTGATTCTATGATAGGATTTCACTCTGTTTACCATAGGTATTCCTGCCCCATTTTCTTCTATACTTGGATAACCCCTTACTGAATTGTCATGATTCTTCTCACATGTTACCTCCAAGAGGTATTCCCTGACCCACTGAGGTATTCAATAGATAGATAATTAGACTTGTACTTTTATTTACCTAATGCAGTATTGTTTAGGACAGCAGTCCCCAACCTTTTTGGAACCAAGGACCAGTTTCATGGAAGACAATTTTTTCACAGTCTTGTGGGGGTTAGGGATAGTTTCAGCATGATTTAAGTGCATTACATTTCCTGTGCATTTCATTTCCATTATATTATATCAACTCCTCCAATCACCAGGCATTAGATATCAGAGGTTGGGACCCATGACTTAGGGGTTTTGGCTGTTTCTAATCATTGCAATCAAATTTATTTTGTTCTACATCTTCAAATCTGTTGAAATCACTAGGAGGAGAATTTGCTTTTTGCTCTCTCCAGATTTTTTTGAATTACAGTTGTGAAAATACTTTGAAGATCTACTGATTCTATGCAAACAGAAGTCAACAGGTATCAACATCACTATTATTAGTATCAACATCATTGTTGTCATTATCAACATCATCATCACCACCACCACTATCACCATCAAATGTCGGTATATAGTCATAAAAAGGTCAGCTGACCTAGACTGGTCCTTTGTTGCTTGATGAGTTAAATGGAGGCAATACTAATTGGATTAGGAAGATTTTAATATACCCTGGCACTGTTCTAATCAGTATACATGAATTAATTCTCACATTAATGCTATTAATTTGGTAATATTTTCTCCACTTTATAGATGAAGTATAGAGAGGTTAAGTAACTTGCCAAATGTAAAAAAAAAAAAAAAAAAAAGAGTAAATGTGAGCCAAGATAGAAGCAAGAAGTCTCTTTAATATTATATCATATTGACTTTTGAAATTATTCCTTTCTATAAGGAGAACATGTTGAGAATATATTCTGAAATTATAAAACACACACAAAATAAATAATATTAATAAGAAGTATATTATTAAAAGAAAAAAACTATATTCTTTTTTAAAATTATCCTAAAAGAAAGCAGAATAAGCTGATGAGGTATTTGTTGATTCTTACAAGTTAGAACTATTTTTTTTACTGGTGGCTCAATCAGTAAGGAATCCATCTGCAATGCAGGAGATCCTAATTCAATCTCTTGATTGAGAAGATTCCCAGGAGAAGGAAATGGCAACACACTCCAGTATTCTGGCCTGGAAAAATCTCACTGACAGAGAAGCCTGGTGTGCTACAGTCCATGAGGTAGGAAGAGTCAGATATGACTTAGCGACTAAACCACTATCACAAGTTATAAGTGGAAATAACCTACTCTATTAGCCTTTGTTATGGGGCTTCCCCAGAAGAACTGTACAAAAAAAAGATCTTCACGACCTGGATAATCATGATTGTGTGATCACTCATCTAGAGCCAAACATCCTGGAATGTGAACTCAAGTGAGCCTTAGAAAGCATCACTACAAACAAAGCTAGTGGAGGTGATGGAATTCCAGTTGAGCTATTTCAAAGCCTAAAGGATGATGCTGTGAAAGTGCTGCACTCAGTATGCCAGCAAATTTGGAAAACTCAGCAGTGGCCACAGGACTGGTCAAGGTCCATTTTCATTCCAATCTCAAAGAAAAGCAATGCCAAAGAATGCTCAAACTACCACACAATTGCACTCATCTCACACACTAGTAAAGTAATGCTCAAAATTCTCCAAGCCAGGCTTCAGCAAAATGTGAACTGTGAACTTCCTGGTGTTCAAGGTGGTTTTAGAAAAGGCAGAGGAACCAGAGATCCAATTGTCAACATCCACTGGATCATGGAAAAAAGCAAAAGAGTTACAGAAAAACATCTATTTCTGCTTTGTTGACTATGACAAAGCCTTTGACTGTGTGGATCACAATAAACTGTGGAAAATTCTAAGAGATGGGAATACCAGACCACCTGACCTGCCTCTTGAGAAATCTGTATGCAGGCCAGGAAGCAACAGTTAGAACTGGACAAGGAACAACAGATTGGTTCCAAATAGGAAAAGGAGTGCATCAAGGCTGTATATTGTCACCCTGCTTATTTAACTTCTATGCAGAGTACATCATGAGAAACGCTGGACTGGAAGAAACACAAGCTGGAATCAAGATTACCAGGAGAAATATCAATAACCTCAGATATGCAGATGACACCACCCTGATAGCAGAAAGTGAAGAGGAACTAAAAAGCCTCTTGATGAAAGTGAAAGAGGAGAGTGAAAAAGTTGGCTTAAAGCTCAACATTCTGAAAACAAAGATTATGGCATCTGGTCCCATCACTTCATGAGAAATAGATGGGGAAACAGTAGAAACAGTGTCAGACTTTATTTTTCTAGGCTCCAAAATCACTGCAGATGGTGACTGCAGCCATGAAATTAAAAGAGGCTTACTCCTTGGAAGGAAAGTTCTGACCAACCTAGATAGCATATTCAAAAGCAGAGACATTAATTGCCGACTAAGGACCATCTAGTCAAGGCTCTGGTTTTTCCTGTGGTCATTTATGGATGTGAGAGTTGGACTGTGAAGAAGGCTGAGCACCAAAAAATTGATGCTTTTGAACTGTGGTGTTGGAGAAGACTCTTGAGAGTCCCTTGGACTGCAAGGAGATCCAACCAGTCCATTCTGAAGGAGATCAACCCTGAGATTTCTTTGGAAGGAATGATGCTAAAGCTGAAACTCCAGTACTTTGGCCACCTCATGTGAAGAGTTGACTCATTGGAAAAGACTTTGATGCTGGGAGGGATTGGGGGCAGGAGGAGAAGGGGACGACCGAGGATGAGATGGCTGGATGGCATCACTGACTCGATGGACATGAGTCTGAGTGAACTCTGGGAGTTGGTGATGGACAGGGAGGCCTGATGTGCTGTGATTCATGGGGTCGCAAAGAGTTGGACATGACTGAGCGACTGATCTGCTCTGATGGGGCTTCTCTATATCTGCAGTAAAGAATCCACTTGCCAATGTAGGAGATGCAAGTTTGATCCCTGGGTTGGGAAGATCTCCTGGAGGAGGAAATGTCAAGCCACTCCAGTATTCTTGCCTGGGAAATCTCCTGGACAGAAGAGGCTGGCAGGCTACAGTCCATGGGGTCAGAAAGAGCTGGACACACTTAACTAGTAAATAACAACATTACCCTTTGTTATACCTAAAATAGAAAAATCTTTCTTTGCTACACCTCATAATTTAGATGTGAGATTTTTGTTAATAAAGTATATTTGTTTTCTTGTCTCAAAATAGAATTTGGCCATCTAAGATAGTTCAGTGGAGATATTCAGAGATGTAACTTCAATGATCTTTTACAGGGTTTCATGTTTTGAGTGTAGAATTGGACTAAATGATTTCTACTCTCTCTTCTGAATATAATATACTATGATTCTGCCACACTTCACTGCTTGCTTAAAGGATCTTCCTAAGAGGGGCATCCCCTGGGCTTAAATGAGTACATGCTGTCAACAAGTTGCCTGTGATAGCACCTCAAAACCAGCTCCCAGTCCCTACTTCCATATTAATGTAGACAGTTCCTAAAGACTACAAGCATCCAATTTCAAAACCCACTAACTAGAAATTTATGCTGATGAAAAATTTATTCACCGAAAAGCCCTTTGAGATTGGCAGATCTCATTGGTAAATCATCTGATGTTACGCAAGGCAAAGCTTGCCAGGAAAGGACAGGACCTAAAATTAATTAGTGATTACATCTATGTTAGGAGCATAGTTTTTTTCCCAGCCCTAATAATGCACTTAAAAGAGATAGAACAGAAGGAAAGAGTAAAGGAGGAAGAGAGAGCTTAACTTTAAAGCTTTGATTAACTTTAAAACTTTAGTGTAGCAAACTAGCCAACCTGGAATTTTGCATTCTCCTTGCAATTCAATCACCTTAAAAGTGCTGAGGGCTAGATTTCTTAAAACTATTTTAGACACATCTGTCTGACTCAGACTTAGTGGGTATTTGAGATCTATCGATCATGTACAATAAAACTTCCTTTTACTTTTTAATTTCTGGAAGGCTTTCATATTTAGTGTCAAATCAGCAAAGTTGTTCTCTCAGGTTCCTAGACAAGCAGGTTACTCAGAAATGCAGATGAAGTAATTGGACATACCCTAATGTAGCCTTGATAGTTTGGCTACTTGCAACTATCCTGCCCATGAAAATGCTAGAGCAGGTTCCTGATGCTGAGCCATTCTGCAATGGAACTGTGATGATGGCAGTCATGGTCAGTGGTAGCCTGGAGAAATACTGAATGGAACACTAATAGCCATAGTATGTATTTTTCTGGTTTCACTAAGATATTTAAATTGTGATGTGTGCTTCTTGGACTCAAACTTGAAACTATAGGCTTCCATTCACTGTCATGACTGCCTCAGTCTCAGAAAGCTTTTTAATATTCATTTTGTTATTTATCATCTTATTTTGTTACAAATAGATATGTACATCTCCTGTACACACCAGCAATTTATGCTTATATAATTCTTCTCCTTTTCATTCCCTCAATATTTTCAACCTCAAGAAACAAACAGAAGCACAGGAAAGGTATTCTATCAGCATTTGAAATGTAGCTCATCACCATCATGGACAACTGTCCCTGATCAATTTTCAATAGAAGAGTGACTTAAAGTTTCATGGTAAACAATGTCAATACTCATTGAATCAATCACTTGCAATTTTTCTCTTTGACAATGTTTATGTCAAAAAAATGTTGCAGAGCAATACTATATGAATATAGACCTAAGATGAATTTGTGACAAAAAAGAAAGTTTAAAAGTGTTAAAAAGCAATGTTCTCATTGCCAGAATTTTCATATTCTGGAATTAAAAGCCTAAACATAAAATAGAATGTCATATTTCAAGATGCCTCTTTGTCTGCACTGTTATGTCCTGTGTGTTTGTTTATTGAAAACATAGCATATTTTCAAAGCATAAAAGGACATTGCAGTGCTAGTGAATTATTAGCCATCATAGGGTCTACAACAATTGGGCTATTTATTGGATCGTGCCAAAAAAAAAAAAAAGTCACTTACAAAGTACTCCCCCATGGACTCTATTGTTTGGATCTGTTAACTTCTAATATTTTCTGAGACTGGAACATATCCAAGCTCTTTAGACTGATAGTAAGGGATGTAATACCCATCAAATAGGCATCCATTGAGCATTTTGTTGAACCAGACTTTTTGTTGCTCTTGGAAATAATTCTGTGCTCCCTGGAGTCCTGATAACTTAAATTCCCAATGTAGCTCCATATTTTGAAACCCATCCTTGCTAAACACATTTTAGAATGCCTTTGCCTCACCCCATTAAATCTATCCCTCCTTTCACCCTCAGCATCTGGTGAGTGCCCATTTCTATGCAAACTCTCTGCTTTCTCAGCCCAGTTCATAAGACCAAACTTGGGAACCTAATTTCAGGGTATGGGCTTTCCTGGTGGCTCAGAGGTTAAAGCGCCTGCCTCCAATGCGGGAGACCCGGGTTCGATCCCTGGGTTGGGAAGATCCCCTGGAGAAGGAAATGGCAATCCACTCCAGTATTCTTGCCTGGAGAATCCCATGGACATTACAGTCCACGGGGTCGCAAAGAGTCGGACACGACTGAGCGACTTCACCTTCACCATGTACCAGAGGTCAAAATTTTATGTCATATGCTGCTGCTACTGCTGCTAAGTCGCTTCAGTCGTGTCCAACTCTGTGCGACCCCATAGATGGCAGCCCACCAGGCTCCTCCGTCCCTGGGATTCTCCAGGGAAGAATACTGGAGTGGGTTGCCATTTCCTTCTCCAATGCATGAAAGTGAAAGTGAAGTCAAGGACTGCAGCCTACTAGGCTCCTCTGTCCATGGGATTTTCCAGGGAAAAGTACTGGAGTGGATTGCCATTGCTTTCTCCCACAGTAAATCATAATGTGTAAAATAATGCAATTTGTATACTTTTCCTAAGTAAAGTCTATATTACCCTCTCCTTATCTCACTTTTTTCCTCCTAAGCAACCTGACCCCTACCCCAAATGCAGGTATGTCATATAGAACTCAAGATAATCAACATCTTCTCTGGACAGGTGGAATTGGGAAATTGAGAGACTTTTGCTAAAAGAGCTGTGAGCAGCTAAGCTGCAAGAAGGTGGCTCAGTGGTAAAAAATCCGTCTGCAGTGCAGGAGACTTGCAAGACACTGGTTTAATCCCTGAGTTGGGAAGATCCCCTGGAGTAGGAAATGGCTACACACTCCAGTATTCTTGCCTGGGAACTCCCATGGACAGAAGAACCTGGAGAGCTGTAGTCCATGAAACCTGGAGGGCTGAAGTCCATGGGGTCGCAAAGAGTTGGACACACTAAGAGACTAAATAACAAAACAGAAAAATTGCTACAAGAGCTGTGAACAGCTGAGCTGAGTCATCAGACAGAGTTCAGAGCTAAGGAAACCACCTCAAGCTTTCACCAGAGGAAGCTGCTTGCAGGGAGGAAACTGGAAAATATTTAACATGTTTCTGGCTACATGTCTGGCATTCACTGAATATTTATAGATCAATTGTTCATTAATAAGAAGTAAATAGTCAAATACTGTTGAACTCCTCTATTACAACTATTATATTAAGCCAGAAGGAGGGGGTGGACATTGACATACAAATTCTCTAATTACCTCAAGAAATCACTACTAGAGTATTACACCTCTTTTCCAACATCATCCCTAAGATAGATGGCTTTGGAAACAGAGCAGAAGATAGGGTATTTAAGACAGAGAGAGATGAAGTAGTTTTCTTGCATCACGATTTCTACCACAAAGAGACCAGCAAGCCTGTGGCTCTCTGACTGAGAAGTCATCCAGGCCTAGATTTAGAGGAAGGTGGAGGAAAAATAAAGGCTTATAATATGCTTTCTGCTCTGATCACCACATCAATATAAATAGGTTTCTTTATTAAGAGTATGGAATTAATCACATTTGCTTGAAGTCACTCCATGCAAGTTAGGAAGAAATTTAGAAACTGATGAGTGTGGACCTTCTGGCCTGTGTCATCAATGTCACAGGAGAAAAAATGAAAAAGGAGTAACTTCATGTAACAGCTCACCAGCTATATCCTCTCTCCTCTGGGGAGGTATGCTGGATGTATAAAAAATGCTATATGTTAATAATGATTTCAGCTGAGAGTAGACCAATGTGATGCACAATCAGTCGGAAGTCAGAGGTCTAGATTCCTATCCCATGTTGCTATTGAGAAAGCTGAGAAAGCATTGATTTAGGAAATTTGATTATCCTCAGAATCTCGTTTTCTCTTTCTTAAAGAGATGATACATATTCTTGGCTGGGTTGTTGCAATAATTAAAATAGGAAATGTTTCTGGCCTTGTAGTAAGTATCCAAAAAGGATGGTTACTAGCATTATCACCACTTCTAATACTATCCCTCTGCTTGACTCTAAGGTCCCTGAAGATAGAATATATTCCTTTTTTCCTTTTGTATTTGCAGCATCTCACCAAGACCTAGAGCCAAGTGGAAGCTGCCAATTAATTTTGTTAATCAAATTGATACTCAGGCATGTCCAACTCTTTGCATCCCCAAGGGCTATAGCCCTTCAGGCTCCTAAGTCCATGGAATTTTCTAAGCAAGATTGCTGGAGTGGATTGCCATTTCTTTCTCCAGGGGATCTTCCCAACCCAGGGATTGAACTAGTGTCTCTTATGTCTCCTGCATCAGCAGGTGGGTTCTTTACCAACTGAACCACTGGGGGAAGCCTCAAAAAAATGCCATTATTTACTTATTTGGCCACTCAAGGGATATTTTAATTACAGCATGTGGGATCTAGTTCCCAGACCAGGGATCAAACCCAGGCCCCATGCACTGGCGGGACCCTGTGCAGCATCTAAGCCACTGGGCCACTAGGGAAATCCCAATATTATCATCACTTCTGATACTATTCCTCTGCTTGACTCCAAACTCTCTGAAGATAGGGCATTACTTTGTTGCTCTTTGTATTTGTAGTATCTCACCAAGGCCTGAAACCAAGTAAATACTGCTAATTATTTGCTGCTCTTAATAGAATTGCCCCAGATAAAACTAGTACTTAATGTCAGTGAAGTGAAAGTAATAGGCCAGATGGGGAATGTCTGTAGGACTAGGGGTATTAGGGGAATACACAGAGCAGCAGGCAATTACAAGAAATTCATATACACACATAGGGCATGCTATCTATAGGAAACCATTCACAGAAAATGGAAGTAATAAACATACATGAATCAGTGAGGACCAGAAAGGGGACACTAGTAAATGTGTTACAACAGGCTAGAAAAACCTGTTCTCTGACAGCTGTCATCATGGGACACATAAGCAAGTAGTGACAGAAGCAGGGAAATCTTTAAGAAGGTAGGGTAGAGTTCCCAGATAAAATATAGGACGTCCAGTTAAATTTGAATTTCAACCAATGACAAATAATTATTTTAGATTAAGAATGTTCTATGTCATACATTATCTCTCTGTATTCTTGAAACAATCTTACCAAGCATGGGTAACTACAATCTGTATTTATGTATGTATGTATTTATTTTCCTTTGCAGGAACTTGCAGGATCTCAGCTCCCTGACCAAGAATTGAATCCAGATGAAGGAAATGAAAGCCCAGAATCCTAACCATGTGGCCACCAGGGAACTCCCCAACTACAATCTCTTTTAGGAGGCAGTGGAGATTCTGAGGAAATTCCTATGTAATTTGGGGGGCACACTTAACACTGAGAAATAAAAAAGCTATTTTTTATTCAAATAGCTGAAATTCAAATTTAGCTAGAGTCCTATAATTTTTTGCTCATCTGGTTACTTCAAGCTAGTGTGTAAATATTAGGATGCCAGGATAAAGCAGGGCCCACATGTGGCAGGAAACTATATTCCTAGACAATAGAAGTAAGCATATCCCTTCTCCAGGAGATCTTCCCAATCCAGGGATCAAACTAGGGTCTCCTCCATTGCAAGTGAATTCTTTACCAGCTGACCTACCAGGGAAAACCAAAAGTAAGACAAGCAAATGATCACGACAGAGACCAAGATGCTGGAATTGATGCCTAGTCCAAAAACAGAAGCAAACAAGCAAAAGCTGAATGACTATCCAGGAAATCTAGGTAAGCAATCTCTTCTCAGAGTTTCCCGTAAGTGAAGGCTGTCTTTGGTCAATGAATTTGAGTAACTCACCAACCTAGGTAGCATATTCAAAAGCAGAGACATTATTTTGCCAACAAAGGTCCCTCTAGTCAAGGCTATGGTTTTTCCAGTAGTCATGTATGGATGTGGGAGAAGGCAATGGCAACCCGCTCCAGTACTCTTGCCTGGCAAATCGCATGGACGGAGGAACCTGGTAGGCTGCCTGGTAGGCTGCAGTACATGCGGTCGCTAGGAGTCGGACATGACTGAGCGACTTCACTTTCACTTTTCACTTTCATGCATTGGAGAAGGAAATGGCAACCCACTCCAGTATTCTTGCCTGAAGAATCCCAGGGACGGGGGAGCCTGGTGGGCTGCCTTCTATGGGGTCACACAGAGTCGGACACGACTGAAGCAACTTAGCAGCAGCAGCATGTATGGATGTGAGAGTTGGACGGTGAAGAAAGCTGAGTGCAGAAGAATTGATGCTTTTGAACTGTGATGTTGGAGAAGACTCTTGAGAGTCCCTTGGACTGCAAGAAGATCCAACCAGTCCATTCTAAAGGAAATCAGTCCTGGGTGTTCTTTGGAAGGAGTGATGCTAAAGCTGAAACTCTGGTACTTTGGCCACCTCATGCAAAGAGATCATTGGAAAAGATATTGATACTGGGAGGGATTGGGGGCAGAAGGAGAAGGGAACGACAGAGGATCAAATGGCTGGATGGCATCACTGACTCGATGGACGTGAGTTTGAGTGAACTCCGTGCATTGGTGATGGACAGGGAGGCCTGGTGTGCTGAAATTCATGGGGTAGCAAAGAGTCAGACACGACTGAGCAACTGAACTGAACTGAACTGAGGAGATACTGAAGGACATGGAAGCCTGATGTGCTGTAGTGCATGAGGTTGCAGAGTCAGACACAACTGAGCAACTGAACAACAACAACTAGTGGCTGAGCACATCTTGCCTTCAGAACTCCAGGATTTCTTTCTTTTCCTCTATGTAAGAACCAGATTGGCACTGATGTCTAAGTTAAAGAGAAACCTGATACTGCAGAAAAGGGAGGGAACAGGGCCATGAATCCAAGCAGGTTTTCACTTTTTACATTTTGTGTTTCATATTGTATTTAATTTTATAAGCTGCCTCAAATTCCTTTAGGACATAAGCTCAGGTAAATCCTAAAAGAATGAATAAATAAGCGGAACCCTAAATAAATAAGTGGAGCTCTGACTAGCCCAAGGCAATTACAGGAAAACTAAGATAAGGGGCCCAGCCACAGTCTAAGAAGCAGCTTGCTTTTCTTGGTATCTCAGTTAGCAGCCTACAGTACCTCTGCCACTTTACATTAACTCCTTAATTTCCTTGGCAAATTAAAATTTCAGCTCCGTTTTAGAGGTTTCATTAGACTCTGGGGGATAGGCATTCCAAAGACTAGCTAGAATTACTGTAAATAAATCAAATTTTGGTAAAGATATTAATTGAAACTACTTTTTTTTGAAGCTGTTTTTAAGTCTGGCAGTTTTTATTACTTAAACCTTATTCTGCTTAGCTTTTTACCACTATAAATGCTTGTCCATACAAGATAATTTGATTGAATTCCTCAACATATCCTGCGAGCAGAATAGAGGAATCACTTTAATGGAATATTTTTAAACAATATCATTACTTTTAAGGTCCAGGACCTTTTATAAGATGTTCGAAGAAAATGCTATTATCCACTCCCTACATTTAGTGTTATATAGTACAGGCTTGTAATAAATGCTACTCGGCTTATTTAAATGCCATGTAGTGAAAAGCTTGACTGAATTGTCTATTACTCCCAACAGCTACACATTGGATTTGTTGCCCCTAAAGCAAAATATTTTACCTATAATACTTTTTTATGACCTCCATTATGCAATAAAACATTTATACATTTTTTTTTCTGTTGTGATAGTTTACTATATATGCTGCTGCTGCTGCTGCTGCTAAGCCGTTTCAGTTGTGTGTGACTCTGTGTGACCCCATAGACGGCAGCACACCAGGCTCCCCCTGTCCCTGGGATTCTCCAGGCAAGAACACTGGAGTGGGTTGCCATTTTCTTCTCCAATGCATGAAAGTGAAAAGTGAAAGTGAAGTCACTCAGTCGTGTCCTGACCCCATCCTACAGACCCATAGACACTNCGTGTATTCTTGCCACCTCTTCCCATCTCACCACACATAATATTAAAACTGCCAAGATTTACTAAAAATTAAAACCATTATACTTCATCAAGGACATGCTTAAACGCAACTGGCACTTTGATTGTTTTCTTGCTTGCAAGTGTGTTGTGGCAAAGGAGACGGTGGCAGCCCCACTCCAGACTAAGTCCCCAGCAGGTCTGCCTGCCACTGCTCACGTGCCATCCGAGACAACGTCAGCTCAGTGAAGAAGGCAGAAGACTCTCAGTATTATTCAGTCTTTCTGTGGACCCTAAATCTCTGGGATCCTCAGGAGTTTTCAAGCCACACTGAAACATTGAGAACTGCAGCTCTAAGCCTCCCCACAGACTCAGTGATAATGAGAACTCTACGACATGAGTGTTATTATTTATCCCCATTTTACAAACAAGAAAACTGAGGCACAGCAAGCTTACTTAGGATCATACGGCCCCTAAGAGGAAAGAGTGGGACACGGCCGGAGTGTGGGCTGCTAACCGCTATGATCTCTATAATAGCTGCGTATTATTTCCAGCTTTTTGAGGCATGTGCTACAATTATGAGAAAAGTGGGGGAGAAGCACATACAGTGAGATAGATGGAAGAATAAAGAGGAAGATCAAAGAGGAAGTTATCTCTGATCAAAGATGACTGCTTATCCATGAGATGAAGTCACCTCCCTAGAAACAGCGAGAACACAAGCTCATTTAAAATTGCACTGATGTAAAATATAATTTAGATTATTTTTCAGAAAAACAGGTGACATAATAATGACAAATGTGAAGGAAAATCCCGGGATGATAAATTTGGGCCAGCATCAGAGTTCAAGGAGAAGGTGCTTAGGGCTGAGCTGGGTTCTCCGTGAGCAGTACATTCCTTTTTCTTTAAAGGCAATTTATCAGGACTTATCCAAGCCTGTAGGAGCAATCCCTTAAGACCATCCAATTTCCTTTATTTCTAATTCCATACTTAGCAGAGCAGACTTCTGATAATTAATTTGGTTTCTCAGGTAAGTCAATCCCGGGAAAGAGACTGGTTGAGTAATCGTGCCTGCTGTAAATGAATAAATTGCTGTGTGGATTTATCAACCCACTTCCCACGAGTTCAGTTTGCAAACACCACTTTTCCTAGGGTTCACTGACATTTGACTGTACACCTGAAATACTTCATGACCAAAGTGACTAGGGCCGTTGTAAGACTTTGTAACACTGGGCACACTTGTAGCGGTCATCATCCCGAGTGGCGTGGGGTGCCATTGCCTTCTCCGGTATATTAGAACACACTCACTTATTCCCAGGGCTGCTATATTGCACAGTACCAGCTGTGAATGGAACTTCCTGGAATTGTGCGGTAAGTGACCTTACTTCATTCCATCTTAAATATAATTTATCATATCAAAAATAAAGGGAAAGAATTCTTCTAGAAATCCCTGTTCAGCTCTAAGTTACTTCTTTGACTTGCTTTTGGCTGTTCCCAGCAATGACTACATATGGCAAAGGCTAATTGCCTCAGGATCTGTTCTCCAATTTTTCGTTTTCATTTTTGTAATAGAATCCACTCCCCACCTTCCCGACTTTTAGAAGACACAGACGCCTAGCTGGAGGCTTTTCTGTGCCTCTCAGCACGGCCACGCTTTTAAGTCTGGTCATTCGGGTATGAGCAGGCATGACATGAGTGAACTCCCAGATCTGGATCCTTAGACAGAGGGGACTTATTTTACCCTCCTTCCTTCTTGCTTTGAGCTGAACGGGTTAATCGAGGTCAGTGATGCAGACAAGGGCAATGCATCAGAGGCTGGCAGAGCAATGAGATGGAAGGAACCTGGGCCCCCGGATGGCAGCATCACTGTGCCCCTCTCCCTGAACCACCCACCTACTCTTACACTGTGGCCTGAGAGACGTAAATGACTATGTTGTTAGAATCTGTTTTGAGGTCTCTATTATTACGGAGGCTTGCCCTAGACCCTAACTAACAGCAGGAATTGTAGGGAAGTGAGAGAAGCAATTAATTCATTTTTTAAATATAGTGACGATTTTGTGATAGCTAAATCAAGCAGCATCCTTTCGACTGACACTGTCTGGCCCTGTGCTCCTCTCTGACTTCATTTCCCTCCCATCGCACTCTCAGCTACGCTTTTCTTGCTGCTGTTCAGTCCCCCAAGTCCCCGACTCCTTGCGACCGCAGGGCCTGCCACAGGCTAGGCCTCCCTGTCTTCACTGTCCCCCAGAGCTTGCTCAGACTCATGTCCGTCGAGTCAGTGATGCCATCCGATCATCTCATCCTCTGCCGCCGACTTTCCCTCCTGCCCTCAGTCTTTCCCAGCATCAGGGTCTTTTCCAGTGAGTCAGCTCTTCACATCAGGTGGCCAAGCTATGGGAGCTTCAGCTCAGCATCAGTCCTTCCAATGACTATTCAGCACTGACCTCCTTTAGGATGGACTGGTTTGATCACCTTGCAGTCCAAGAGACTCTCAAGAGTCTTCTCCAACACCACAGTCCAAAAGCATCAGTTCTTTGGCGCTCAGCCTTCTTTATGGTCCAGCTCTCACATCCACACACAATCACTCAGCTCCTCTGGGCTCCTTGTTTTTCTCCACGTGAGGCATTCTCACACCTTAGGATATTTGTGTTTGCCTTTCCTTCACTGTAAATACCCTGCCTTCATAAAGCTTCATGGCCAATCCCGCCATCTCCTCCAGGCCTTTGCTCTCTGCAGCCTTCCCTGGTCACCCACTTACAAGTCCGGTTGCGCCCCCTCCCCTCTTCCTTCCCCACCTCCCCTCTCACTTTCTTTATGGGATTTATGAACATGAGATCCTGTATATCTTATTTCCTTACTGTCTTTCTACTTTCATCACAAGGGGATGTATTTTTGTGTTTCATTCCCTGTAATAACCCTAGCATCCACAACCACATAGAACTTAGCAAGTACTTAATAAATACTTGTTGAATTAATAAATTAAGCATTTTAGTTATTTTTTCTCTGTATGCATAGATTTTAAAATTATTTTTTGATCTCAAATATTCTAGTGGTCCTTCAAAGGTACATCGGCCAGAGGCGCTGAGTACAAATGCCCAGGGTGTGGATACGTGAATCGAGGAGGCGCCTCCTCTCCCAGCTCCCAGCCTGCAGACATAAACCCCCCTCTGCTAGCCCAAGGCAGCAGCCACCATCTGAGCTCTTCTCACACACCCTTGACTCCCCTTTGCATACAGTCTCTTTCTGTGCCCTGTGCCCTGACCCCTCATCTTGAGTTTCTGTGAACTCTGCTTGTGACTGTAAATTTCTCAGGGGACCACCACAAGCTACGGGGCCTCCCTGGTGGCTCAGATGGTGAAGGATCTGAGAATGCAGATTCTGCAATGCAGGAGACCAATGTTCGATGCCTGGCTTGGGAAGATTTCCCTGAGGAGGGAAAGGCAATCCACTCCAGTACTCTTGCCTGAAGAATCCCATGGACAGAGGCGCCTGGGGGGCGGGGGTTGCTACAGTCCATGGAGTTGCAAAAAGCTGGACATGACTGAGCAACTAACACACACGCACACAGGCTATAGGGGCTTCTTGCCGCATGAAGGAAAACCAGAAGTTCCTGGGGGTTTATGCCCCTCCCAGCTGGCTCTCAGCCAGTGACGGATGGGAGGAGGAGGATAAAAGTCCAGTTTTTTTGCCACCAGCTGGGAGCAGCTCTGAGGTGTGATTTCTACTCCAGAGCTCCCCACAGGATCAGGCTGAGTTTCGCCCCTTGCTTGCTTGCTTTCCCCTCTCTTCCCTGCTCCCCCATCTCCTGAGAGAATCCTTCTGGGAGCGCATGCTCAATAAACCCCATGCACGTGAATCCTCACTTCAGGTTCTGCTTCTGGGCAATCTGACCTAAGACGTCAACAGCAGCCTTGCCCCAACACGACCACCTAAGTTCCCTAAGACAAACACCACTGTGACTGCGGCTGAGGGTGACTGCATAACGCTCTGCCCAGTGCAAACGCCCTTCTGCAGGCATGGCCATCCCCAGGCTGATGCCTGAGAGGAGGGAGACATGGCAGGAGGAAGCAGGTAAAGAAAATGACCACGTGATACTCAGAAGCACCAAGGTGGAAAGACAGTGTCGAAGTATTGAGAAATGAGTTCAAGCGCAACTCACCTACACACGTGTTACGTGACTCTAGATGGGACCCCATTTGACAGAGTCAAGCTATCTTGCCCTTCAAGATCAAGTTCGTGTTGAGCTTTTGATTCTTTCAAAGGAAATGTACCCACTCCCACTGCACAGCCCTTGTTTGGATTAAAGGCTTGCAGAATTTTAGTTTATGATATCTCTGGGGAGGAGTGAATATGTCAGTGTAATTAACTCATCTGATGAGAGAGGTCTTGTCTATTTCCCCTACAAAATAACAGGTGGTGGAAGAGCTCCGATGCATTATGGTGACATGAAAGCATTCAGAATAACTCACACTGAACAAACAAGGAGACAAAAACATGATTTCAAAGTACATTTTTTGATTGTTTTAAATTAATTTTTGAAAGTGAAGAGCTTCATACCAAAATGTCACAAAGCTGCCACCCACCTCCAATCTACTCTTCTAAGAAAGGGTTAATAGTACACTCAAGTTCAACCCACTAAGACTAATAGAAACTTGAAAGTTGTTTTCAAATTATTGTCCAAACAATCGCTTGGTTTCTGAGCATCCTCTTTGGGCATGAGAAATGGAAGTCAAATCAGTTTGTATCATCAGTGAAAACAACCACACATGATTCATTTCTCCAAATCCACAGTGACACTCATTTAATAAACGAGTGAGAGCAATGCCATGTGCTGGGCATTAAGTAAACAAAAACAAACAAGAGAGACTTTGCTCCCGGGAGCTCACATTCTAAAGATGTATGGTTGATGCAGAGATATTTCAGGGATTAAAATGGTAAAACATACTCTTCCTCCCTCTGAAAACTTAATGAAATTCCAGACATTGACTTGGTTTTGTTTCTTTGTGTTTTTGAAACTGAATGAACTGTGATACTAGAAAGCAAGTAGAAAAGATAATGTCCTTAAGCCAGAAATGTGGAAGAATCCCTGAAGGTGAGAAGATCTGCTCGGCACGATGGAGATGTTAGCCTATAGGAAACCTTGAGGAGGAAAATGGTGTAAGGGAGCAGGGAGAAGAGGGGGAAAAAATGAGCAAGACAAACGGAGAAGGAAAGCGGCTGTGTAGGGAGAGCTGGAAGGGGTGAAAGGAAGAGCAAGGGCTGGGAGAAGGGGAGAGTGGGGAGAGAGAAGACAGGGAGGCAGAAAAAGAGGGGTGCGACAACGTCTTTGACAGCTGGAGCAGCAACAGAACTCCAGCGGAACTGTCCACGATCAGGAGCAAAGGGGCCTTGAAAACACTGAACAGCAGCCCAGGAAAATGCTCCAAACTGCACAGCTTACCATGCGTGGGCTTTACCTTGAGACATTTCAAAGGCAGATTCTGACTTAGCAGGTCTAGGGTGAGGCCTGGAATTGTGCTTTTCTTAACAACTTCCTAGGGGATGCTAACGCTCCCAAGTGATGCTGATGCTACTGGTCAGTGGACCACACCTTGAGCAGGAAGGCTTATAAAAGTGCCTCATTCGTTTCCTTCTCCTCCTCACATTTTTTTTCACCCTCAGCTGTTCTTGTTCCATCATAACAGCTGTAGTCTTAATTATTCAATGGAAAGATGATATATAAAGAAATCAAAAGATGGGTAGTATTTAGTAAGTAACTGATAATAAAAAAATATAAAATTGAATTAGATTGATTTTTATTTAAAATAACAGTGGATGCAAGCTAGAAGATGGCGCTTCAGGAAATATTTATATTTTCTTTGTAATATTTGTCTTTAACTTCTCAGTAATAAACATTCATTATGTTCTGATGAGAAAATATAATATTATAAAGAACCCTCCCGGCATGGTGATACAAGAGGAATCTTAGTTATTAACTCGAAGCACAACTCGTAAATCTGAATAGACAGGAGGATTTTTCTTCTTCTTTGAGGGGAGTCCCTCCAGCTGACTTTGGATGCAATTTCTCCTCGCTTTCAGAAGACATCAATCTATGTGTTACCTCCTTTCTCTTCTCACTTCCCTCTGTCCATCCCCTCTCATCAACATTTTAATTTGGCCAAAGTCTCTGCCATCTGCAAAATATTTCTCTTGGTTTTGCATTTGTCTATGTAGCCCTGTTTTTCACCCATACTGAGTATTATTGCGTGCAATTAAAATGTTTATTATTTTAAAACATGTATCTTCTTCATAAATGGATTTATATTAATTCGGTTATTTATATACATATCTCTTTTACTTACTGCATGTAGTTTTTTTCAAACTTTGACTTTCATTAGTGGATTGGATTTACTTGTTTTCAACTTTTCTCTGGAGCAGTTTCACAGTTATGTATCTTATTTATATATTCTGATGTTTATCTTTAAATCTTAACTCACCGTGCCTGGGCCCTGGTTGAGAATAGGTTAGCTGTGGGGCTGGATTTCATCTAGATCCTGTATTGTCTTCTAAATCCTTAGTGGCAATATCCCTGTGGCCAAGAAAAGATGATTCAAAAAGGAGAATTCCTTATAAGCCAGGTGATGTTCCAGGCCTGAGTCAGCTGGATTATTTTTACTGAATATTAAAGAAAAGGCCATAAGCCTTCAAATCCTTGAGTCAGTTTCACTGGCAGACATCACTAGTGATAAAAACTGGGGGCAAATGCTCACTGTCACAGCATCTAATAATAGAGACACCGTGTCCATGATGCTCTCAGTGCAGACAGACAGTGGGCCACGTTTCTCACAGGAAGTGAGTGATCACCGAGGACAACATAAGAGCCAGTTTTATGCCTGGCCCTGACCTCTTCACTCTGTACACATAAGGTCATTTACTCACCAAAACAGCTCTAATAATTATTAACCCGTTTGTTTTAAAAACATGGTAAAGAATCGGCCTGCAATGCAGGAGACCTGGGTTCCATCTCTGAGGTCAAGAAGATCCTCCAGAGAAGGGAATGGCTATACACTCCAGTATTCTCACCTTTAAAACCCCACAGACAGAGGAGCCTAGTGGGATACAGTCCACGGGGTCGCAAAGAGTCAGACACGGCTGAGTGACTAACACCTTCACTACAATAGTGATGGTAGTGGTAGGCAGCTAAGTAGACGGGCGCTAGAGCTTCCAGAGGCTAAGCAGACCCTTACACTGACAAACAGTAAGTCAACACTGATGCGCAGCATCACGCGGAACCGAGATCTTACGGGTCCATTCAGGCCGAGACGCAGTATTCAGATCGCTCAGAGGCCGGGTGTTCAAAACTGGGGAGGTTAGTAAACCTCCTTGAGTAAGATTCAGTGCTAGTCACGACAAGCCTCACATCTACTAAGTCCCGCGTGGATCACTCCGTTCCTGGGAGCGAGTAACGGCAGCATAACACATGGAGGAAGTGCAGAGGGACATTCATCAGCTGGAGAACTTGGATTTGATTAAAGACTCTTTTGCTGCTCAGAAAGTGAAAAGAGATTAAAAATCAGAATGTCCCAATTTCCCACTTCTAAAGAACTCTGTCAGCGCTGGGACCGCATTTCGATGGGAAGAGCGAGTTTCACCGGCTTCGCTTCCTCGCTGTAGGTTCTCACTTGGCATTGTCCCCTCTGCTTTCTGTCTTCTTATAGCTGCCCGATTCGCCTGCTTTCAGCACCTTCCTGGCACCAGGAGGTATTTAAATTTGCAACTCAGGCCATAAACAAGAGACATCAGGTCCCAGTTCAGGACTGCTAGAGTGAGGCTCCTCTAAACCCAAGCTCACAGAACCAAGGTCCTCGGTGCAAAATGGGCATGTCATACAATCAGAATGTGGCACGTTTATCATCTCATCTGAAAGGAGTGACTCCTGGAATTACATTTCCCATGTAAAACAATAATACAATTTCCAGCTGATAAGCAAATAAATAAGAGAAAACAGCTTTGTAATTATTTTGACAGTGGTTGGACTCAGAGAAAAGCCCGTCAAATCCCATTTCATGAGAAGGAGCGCTAAGCAGAACTGAGCAAACATTTCACCTGAGTCTAGTCCAACACATGCTACCCCGAAGATGACTCCTGTAATGAGAGTCTGTCGTTTGCAAATGACTCACCATGTGAAACTCCGCTGAAGATGTCGGAGACGTGGGTGATACATGTGAAAATAAAATTAATCAATATGAAGATGAAGATCAGCGGTCTATCACAGCCAGGCTGCTTGATGATAATGAAACGGGGGAACAGACAGGGCTCAGAAACCGAGGAAAGTGCAGGAAACATCAGTGATAATTGTGAATTAGTAACTACTGCTAGACATGGAGAAACAAGAGTAGGGAGAGGAAGAAATGCTGCCAGGAAGCAACCCCATGCATCACTACCTCCCTGGTCCAAGCCACCAACCTCTCCCCCCTGAATCATAACAGTGAACTACAAACCTGCCTCTTCCTACAGCATATTATACTCACAGCAGCCAGGATGATCCTGTTAGAACACATTCACATTGAGGCACCCCCTCACCAGAACCTTCTGCTGGCATGCACGCCACATCCCCATGTGACCTAAGAAACTTGGATGGCTGGGTCCCATGACCTGGCTCCCCATCCCGTAATCCAGGCACAGCCGTCGGTCACACAGTTTCTGGAATGTGAGCAGAGCACTGGCGTGTGCCGGCCCATCCCCTGGACTTTGCTCCCGCCGGCCCACCTCAGAACTTGCCCCTCGCTTCCTTCCTGTCTTTCCTTAAAGGCCACTTGTCAGTGCAGCTCCCCTCTGGCCAACCTGTCTGAAATTACAACCCACCTCCTATCCACACTACCCTACTTTCTTCCCTCCATCACTTTGTTCTTAGGCTATATGTCTCTCAGACACAAATATTTTAACCAAGTAGCTGTTGATTGTCTGCCTCATTGGTTAGACTTCAAACTCCAGGAGGTCAGAAGTTTTGTCTATTTTGTTGTATTCCAAGTACCACGTTAGTGTTTGGGATATAGTAGGTGCTCAATAAAAATTTGTAGGCTATGTGACAATAATTCAGAGATAAGCAAGGAAGGAATGGTGATAACAGCACAATAAAAGGATTTATTAAACTTATCATCTGGAACTATTTCCAGATAAAGTCTCCCTCCCCTTCCAAGAGGATTTGTGAAGGTGGTGAAATAACACCAATCTCCTCCCAAGTGAACAGATAAAACAGAGGTTGTAGAACCATGAGAGCAAAGAAGTAGGATGAGAATTGTGGAGACCTGGCCACCCTCACCCTCTTCTGCTCTGAGACAGTTATATGATGAATTCTAGCCTGAAAACACCAAACTCTTTTTCCCCTCCTTCTTAATCAAGAATCAAAATGGACTGGTTTGTAATTCCATTGAATAGACATTTACTTCCTGAATTGAGTTTGAAATGACTTTAAAGCTTTGATGTGGCAGAAGGGAAAACTTGTTAAGTCACTTAGTCTTGGGAGGAGTTACTCTTCCACTCACTTGTAAAGATCATCGACAAATGCTGGGTGTCAGTGTGGCTGTTTGCACACGTCTTCTGTAAAATCCACTCACGGTAATCTGGCAGCACGTCATGCTTTTCTGCAAAACTACAGCAAAAACAAGGGTTAAAAACTAGAAAAGAGTGCATTTGTAAGATGTCCATTCTCAAAATGTATTATCTGCATCTGAACAAGCCTTCCTCCTCTAGCTGGGGGATGATTCCCTAACAAAATAGATCCCTGTGCCAAGAGAGGTACGTGGACCAGAGATGGGGGACCACGTGAGCTGGTACATCTCAGCCAGCCATGCGTCTAAACTGGTAAGCGCACTTTTCATTATCCTTACTTGTTCCTTCAACTCAGAGGAGATATCTTAAAAGTTTCAGGGAGTCCTCTTGATAAATCAGGACTGTGATTACACACACTAAGTTTGCAGTGCCAGATCTACAGATCTTTGCTGGCAAAGTGATGTCTCTGCTTTTTAATATGCTGTCCAGGTTTGTCACAGCTTTTCTTCCAAGTCTTTTAATTTCGCAGCTCCAGTAACTGTCCACAGTGATTTTAGAGCCAAAGAAAATAAAATCTTCCACTGTTTCTACTTTCTTCCCATCTATTTGCCATAAAGTGATGGGGCCAGATTCCATGGTCTTAGTTTTTTGAGGGCTGAGTTTTAAGTCAGCTTCTTCCCTCTCCTCTTTCACCCTTATTAAGAGGTTCTGTATTTCCTCTTCACTTTCTGCCATTAGAATGGTATCATCTGCATATCTGAGGATGTTGATACTTCTCCTGGTGATCTTGATTCCAGCTTGTGATTCATCCAGCCCAGCATTTCACATGATGTAGTCTACATATAGTCTGATCATGATGCTGAATAACTGTCTTTTTTTTTTAATGTGCTGTGTAAAGTTAGTCAACTCTGACTACTCCAACAGTGTGAAGTTAGAATTCCTTCAGATTCTATTTGAAATTTATTTACAACCTTTATTTCCTCTTCACTTTCTGCCATTAGAATGGTATCATCTGCATATCTGAGGATGTTGATACTTCTCCTGGTGATCTTGATTCCAGCTTGTGATTCATCCAGCCCAGCATTTCACATGATGTAGTCTACATATAGTCTGATCATGATGCTGAATAACTGTCTTTTTTTTTTAATGTGCTGTGTAAAGTTAGTCAACTCTGACTACTCCAACAGTGTGAAGTTAGAATTCCTTCAGATTCTATTTGAAATTTATTTACAACCTGCTTTGGTGGAGAAGCTGTTGTCTTCAGAACCTTGGTGTAGTTGAACTGACAGTTACTGTATGTGACCTGGAGTTCACCATTAAAAGAGTCACCCATGCAAAGTCATGGAGGTTTTTTTTTTTTTTTTTTGGTTATTAATGATTGTGACACATCGTATGCAATATATCTAAATTGAATTATGGTACCAGATAAAGTTATAGATGGGAATTAAGCTTGGGTATCATTCACTATCATATGTAATCAATAAAAGACTTAATACCCTCAAAGAAAAGTAATTATGACAGTCAATTAAAAAATAAACTATTAATTTTTTAAAAGTAGAATGATAAAAAAATGATACACTATTAAAACACAAATCAAAAGACAGCTGGAACAGCTGTATTAATGTTAGACAAAATAGACTTCAGAAGAAGAAATACTAAATGGTATAAGAGGGACATTATATGGAACAATGGGTAAATTAAGAAGACAATCTTAACTGTATGTACACCTAACAAAAAGTTTCAAAATACATGAAGCAAAAGGTGACAGAATTGAATAGAAACAGACGAGATCCACAATTGTAGTTAGATGTCAACACACTTCAGTAATTAATAGAACAAGTAAAACAGGTAAGAGTATAGAAAATCTAAACAACACTATCAACCCACTTAGCCTAGTTGATGTTTACAGTACACTCAGCCTAACAACAAAAAAATACATTCTTTTCAAGTGCACATGAAACATTCACCAAGTACACCATAATTCTCTGCCATAAAACAATCCTCAACAAATTTAAAACCAACATAGTATGAAGATGTTCTGCCTGTTTTCCTCTAAGAGCTTTATAGTTTCTGGTCTTACATTTAGATCTTTAATCCATTTTGAGTTTATGTTGGTGCATGGTGTTAGAAAGTGTCCTAATTTCATTCTTTTACAGGTGGCTGACCAGTTTTCCCAGCACCACTTGTTAAAGAGATTGTCTTTTCGCCTTTGCATATTTTTGCCTCCTTTGTCAAAGATAAGGTGTCCGTAGGTGTGTGGATTTATCTCTGAACCTTCTGCTCTCCACCACTGATCTGTATTTCAATCTTGTGCCAGTACCATACTGTCTTGATGACTGCAGCTTTGTGGTCTGAAGTCAGGAAGGTAGATTCCTCTAGTTCCATTCTCCTTTCTCAAGATGCCTTTGGCTATTTGAGGTTTCTGTGTTTCCATACACATTGTGAAATAATTTGTACTAGTTCTTTGAAAAATATCGTTGGTAGTTTGATAGGGATTGTGTTGACTCTACAGACTGCTTTGAGTAATATACTCATTTTCACTATACTGATTCTTCCAATCCACGACCATGGTATATTTCTCCTATGTTATCTTTCATTAGTGTTCTATAGTTTTCTATATACAAGTCTTCTATTTCTTAGCTAAATTTATTCCTAAGAATTTTATTCTTTTCATCACAATGGTGAATGAGATTGCTTCTTTAATTTCTCTGTTTTTTTCATTGTTATTATATATAGGAATGCAAGGGATTTCTGTGTATTAATTTCATATCCTCAAACTTTACTATATTCATTTATTAGCTCTACTAATTTTCTGGCCATATCTTTAGGGTTTTCTATGTAGAGGATCATGTCATCTGCAAATAGTGATAGTTTTACATCTTCTTTTCCGATCTGTTCAATTTATTTCTTTTTCTTCTCTACATATAAGTTAAATAAGCAAGGTGACAATATGCAGTCTTGATATATTTTTTTTCCCAATCTGGAACCAGTCTGATGTTCCATCTCCAGTTCTAACTGTTGCTTCTTCATCTCCATGCAGATTTCTCAGGAGGCAGTCAGATGGCTTGGTACTCCCATCTCAGAATTTTCCACGGTTCTTGTGATCTACACAATCAAAGTCTTTAGCATAGTCAATTAAGCAGAAGTAGATGTTTTTCTGGAATTCCCTTGCTTTTTCTCTGATCCAATGGATGGTGGGAATTTGATCTTTGGTTCCTCTGCCTTTCCTAAATCCAGTTTGAACATCTGGAAGTTCTCATTTCACATACTGTTTAAGCCTAGCTTGAAGAATTTTGAGCATTATCTTGCTAGCATGTGACTGAGCACAATTGCACGGTAGTCTGAACATTCTTTGGCAAAGCCTTTCTTTGGAATTGGAATGAAATTCCAAATTCTCTGGAATTCCAATACTGTGGCCACTGCTGAGTTTTCCAAATTTGCTGCCATATTCTTCAGTTCAGTTCAACTGCTCAGTCATGTCCAACACTTTGCAACCCCATGAACCACAGCATGCCAGGCCACCCTGTCCATCACCAACTCCCAGAGTCCACCCAAACCCATGTCCACTGTGTCAGTGATGCCGTCCAACCATCTCATCCTCTGTCGTCCCCTTCTCTTCCTGCCCTCAATCTTTCTCAGCATCAGTGTCTTTTCAAATGAGTCAGCTCTCCACATCAGGTGGCCAAAGTATCGGAGTTTCAGCTTCAAAATCAGTTCCTCCAATAACACCCAGGACTGATCTCCTTTAGGATGGACTGGTTCAATCTCCTTGCAGTCCAAGGGACTCTCAAGAGTCTTCTCTAACACCACAGTTCAAAAGCATCAATTCTTTGGTGCTCAGCTTTCTTCACAGTCCAAATCTCACATCCATACATGACTACTAGAAAAACCATAGCCTTGACTAGACAGACCTTTGTTGGCAAGGTAATGTCTCTGCTTTTTAATAGGCACTCTAGGTTGGTCATAACTTTCCTTCCAAGGAGTAAGCGTCTTTTAATTTCATGGCTGCAATCACCATCTGCAGTGATTTTGGAGCCCAGAAAAATAAAGTCAGCCACTGTTTCCACTGTTTCCCCACTATTTGCCATGAAGTGATGGGACCAGATGTCATGATCTTCGTTTTCTAAATGTTGAGCTTTAAGCCAACTTCTTCACTCTCCTCTTTCACTTTCATCAAGAGGCTTTTTAGTTCCTCTTCACTTTCTGCCATAAGGGTGGTGTCACCTGCATATCTGAGGTTATTGATATTTCTCCCGGCAATCTTGATTCCAGCTTGTGCTTCCTCCAGCCCAGTGTTTTTCATGATGTACTCTGCATAGAAGTTAAATAAGCAGGGTGACAATATACAGCCTTGACGTACTCCTTTTCATATTTGGAACCATTCTGTTGTTCCATGTCCAGTTCTAACTATTGCTTCCTGACCTGCATATAGGTTTCTCAAGAGGCAGGTCAGGTGGTCTGGTATTCCCATCTCTCTCAGAATTTTCCACAGTTTGTTTTGATCCACACAGTCAAAGGCTTTGGCATAGTCAATAAAGCAGAAATAGATGTTTTCTGGAATTGTCTTGCTTTTCCAGTGATCCAGCGGATGTTGGCAATTTGATCTCTGATTCCTTTGCCTTTTCTAAAACCAGCGTGAACATCTGGAATTTCATGGTTCACATATTGCTGAAGCCTGGCTTGGAGAACTTTGAGCATTACTTTACTAGCATGTGAGATGAGTGCAGTAGTTTGAGCATTCTTTGGCATTACCTTTCTTTGGGATTGCAATGAAAACTGACCTTTTCCAGTCCTGTGGCCACTGCTGAGTTTTCCAAATTTGCTGGCATATTGAGTGCACCACTTTCACAGCATCATCTTTTAGAATTTGAAATAGCTCAGCTATAATTCCATCGCCTCCACTAGCTTTGTTCATAGTGATGCTTCCTAAGGCCCACCTGACTTCACATTTCAGGATGTCCAGCTCTAGGTGAGTGTGAGTGATCACACCTTTGTGATTATCTGGGTCGTGAAGATCTTTTTTGTACAGTTCTTCTGTGTATTCTTGCCACCTTTTCTTACTATCTTCTGCTTCTGTTAGGTCCAGACCATTTCTGTCCTTATCGAGCCCATCTTTGCATGAAATGTTCCCTTGGTATCTCTGATTTTCTTGATGAGATCTCTAGTCTTTCCCATTCTGTGTTTTCCTCTATTTCTTTGCACTGATCATGGAGGAAGATTTTCTTATCTCTCCTTGCTATTCTTTGGAACTCTGCATTCAAATGGGTATATCTTTCCTTTTCTCCTTTGCTTTTTGCTTCTCTTCTTTTCACAGATATTTGTAAGGCCTCCTCAGACAGCCATTTTGCTGTTTTGCATTTCTTTTTCTTGGGGCTGGCCTTGTTCCCTGTCTCCTATACAATGTCATGATCCTCCGTCCATAGTTCATCAGGCACTCTATCAGATCTAGTCCCTTATATCTATTTCTCACTTCTACTGTATAATTGTTAGGGATTTGATTTAGGTCATACCTGAATGGTCTAGTGGTTTCCCCTACTTTCTTCAATTTAAGTCTGAATTTGGCAATAAGGAGTTCATGATCTGAGCCACAGTCTGCTCCCAGTCTTGTTTTTGCTGACTGTATAGAGCTTCTCCATCTTTGGCTGCAAAGAATATAATCAATCTGATTTCGGTGTCAACCATCTGGTGATGTCCATGTGTAGAGTTTTCTCCTGTGTTGTTGGAAGAGGGTGTTTGCTATAACCAGTGCGTTCTCTCGGCAGAACTCTGTTAGCCTTTGCCCTGCTTCATTCTGTACTTCAAGGCCAAATTTCCCTGTTATTCCAGGTATTTCCTGACTTCCTACTTTTGCATTCCAATTCCCTATAATGAAAAGGACATCTTCTGGGGGTATTAGTTCTAAAAGATCTTGTAGGTCTTCATAAAACCGTTCAACTTCAGCTTCTTCAGCATTCCTGGTTGGGGCACAGACTTGGATAACCGTGATATTGAATGGTTTGCCTTGGAGACGAACAGAGATCATTCTGTCATTTTTGAGATTGCATCCAAGTACTGCATTTTGATATCTTTTGTTGATCATGATGGCTACTCTGTTTCTTCTAAGGGATTCTTGCCTGCAGTATGGATATAATGGTCATCTGAGTTCAATTCACCCATTCCAGTCCATCTTAGTTCACTCATCCCTAGAATGTTGATGTTCACTCTTGCCATCTCCTGTTTGACCATTTCCAATTTGCCTCAATTCATGAACCTAACATTCCAGGTTCCTATGCAATATTGCTCTTTATAGCATCAAATCTTGCTTCTGTCACCAGTCTCATCCACAACTGGGTGTTGTTTTTGCTTTGACTCCATCCCTTCATTCTTTCTGGAGTTATTTCTCTACTGATTCAGTAGCATATTGGGCACCTACTGACCTGGGGAGTTCCTCTTTCAATGTCGTATCTTTTTGCCTTTTCATACTGTAACCACTTCAGTATTCTTTCTTCAAGAACACCATGAACAGTATAAAAAGGCATATTGAGTGCAGCACTTTAACAGCATCATCTTTTAGGATTTTAAAATAATCAGATCATTACCAGGAGTTTTAATATTGATATCAAAGAAAAATGCCAAGATCAGAGAAGTCTCATTAAGGATAATGTAAATTAGTCTCAAAGACCAAGAAAGCAAGCAGAAAGTATGTCCAAACTTGCAATCAGACATGGTCTAGGCTGAAGCGTGGTTGGGTATACATGAGAATGTAAAGAGAAGCGAATATTGACACTCAGACAGGAAATGTAAGCATATGGGTTGAGTATGAGGAAACAGGTAAGAAGTAGAATTCTTGCTTATCATTTGATAAGGGGATGGAGGAGCCCAGTGGGCTACTGTCCATGGGGTCACAAAGAGTCAGACACGACTGAGCAACTTCACTTTCACTTTCTTTCACAGAAGCATAGGCAGAACAAGGTTGCTTATCAGCAGTGTGAGGAGGACCTGACTCTGATCTCTGGAGAAGATGTCTGGATACTGCCTTGGTCTTACATGTCTTTCCTGGTGTGAGAGGGTGTGTGATGTCTCCTGAACAAAAGGCTGATCTTAGCGAAATTCAGGCATGTGGCTGGGCACCAGGCCCAGAAGATTTCTCAGGGTCCTAAGAATAGCTTCCATCATGAGTCAATTCATCATGTACACTGTTACCACATTAATGTTATTAAAATGGCACTTACAACATGTCACGCCTCTGTTCAGAAGCCATGAGTGACTCACTGATTCCTACTGGATGAGGTACAAGTGTTTCAACCTTGCACTTACCATCTTCTGTGATTTATATTAAAGAGCTTCCTGTACAAGAACCAAAGAACACAAAACAGGATGTTATCTGTTAAATTGTGTCTCCCCTCATGTGTGTGCTCAATTATGTCCAATGGACTGGAGCCCTCCAGGCTCCTCTGTGTATGGAATTTTTCAGACAAGAACACTGGAGTGGGTTGCCAATTCCTACGCCAGGGGCTCTTACCAACGGGAAGATACAGGATGGAACCCCATCTCCTGCCCTGGCAGGCAGATTCTTTACTGCTAGTGCCACCTGGAAGCTCGTGTCTCCACCACAAAGAAAAGATGTTTTTTTTAAGTCCTCACCCTCAGTACCTCACAACCTGACCTCATTTGGAAAAAGGGCTTTTGCAGATTTAACCAAGTTAATATCAGGTCACTTGACTGGGCTCTAATTTAATGTGACTGGTGTCCTTATTTAAAAGGGAGATTTGGACACAGAGCACGGAGGGAAGACTGCGTGAAGACGCACAGGGAGAACAGGACCGAGTCATGGCAGAGACAAAGGCTGACTCTACGCATCCACTGAACCAAGGAATACCCTGGATTGCCAGTCCTCATCGAAAACCCAAAAAAGCAAGGAAATATAGCCCCTAGAGCCTTCAGGGAGAGTGTGACTCTGCAACACCGTGAGTTTGCCTTCATAGCCTCCAGCTCTGTGATAGAATTCATTTCTGTTGTTTTAAGCTACCCAGCTCATGATACACCATCCCCTGGTGTCTGAAGGAGATTGGATCCAGGATCCCATAGATACCAAAATATACAAATGCTCAATTCCCTTATATAAAGTGGCAGAGTCCAGTTGGCCTTCCATATCCAGGAGAATCTCAGCTGAATTTTGACCCACATTCGCTGAATCTGCAAATGCAGAACTGTGGATACAGAGGCAAGACTGTGTTTAGTTACAGCAACCCCAGGAAGTTAACACACCAGGGAAATGGTGAAATGGGATTTTTTTGTTTGTTTGTATAACTTCAGAAAGTAGTAGGCTGTGCCAGTTTGCCCAGGACTGAGGGATTTTTCTTAGGAAATCTCAGTGCTAAAACCGGGAAAGTCCCAGGGAAACTGAGTCAAATTGGTCACCTTCTAGGGCAGCCTCCTCCCGTTGTAGGCAGAATTCCAGGGAGAAAGTGGAGCTGTTTGCAGAAAACCAGAAAATGCCTCTTCTTGAGCCTCACAGTTAGAACTGTCAGGGTAGGACCTGGTGGCTTCAACCATGGGCACAATGGCAAGAAAGGGCAGACAAACTCAAAAGATTAGCGTGAAGGTCCTTCAAATTAAAGCTGATAACTAGTCCCCACCGGGGCTGAATCAGGAGACAGATTAAAGCAAATAGCACTTCTATTTTGGGGACAGGGTGAGAAGTAGAAATTGCCCATAACTTGTTCTTTTGGGGCAAATTTCACCACACTTTTCCTGGCAATGGGCAATTTTTTTTTAATTTATCCTTGTTTACAGGATAAACATGTAGAAGGATACCTTGTTCTAATATGAAGTTCTTTCTTATTAAGGCTTAACATTTTCTGTTTCTCCTTATATGAATGAGGTATTTGATTTTTTGCATGTTTTCCTCCATAGTCTTAGTTTTTAAAAATCAGTTTGCATGAGCTCTTCAATAGTAAATATATTTGCACACTTATGCCATACATATTCAGAGAAGGCAATGGCACCCCACTCCATTACTCTTGCCTGGAAAATCCCATGGACGGAGGAGCCTGGTAGGCTGTAGGCCATGGGGTCGCTAAGAGTCAGACACAACTGAGCAACTTCACTTTCACTTTTCACTTTCATGCATTGGAGAAGGAAATGGCAATCCACTCTAGTATTCTTGCCTGGAGAATCCCAGGGATGGCAGAGCCTGGTGGGCTGCATCTATGGGGTCGCACAGAGTCCGAAGCGACTCAGCAGCAGCAGCAGCCATACATATCGTGCCTATATATCCTTGTTTAAGGTGTGCTTTTCACATAGCATGCCTTGTGTTACTTTCTAAAGTATAAAAATTTTATTTAAATTGTTGATACTTCCTATATGATTTCAATCATTTTTTTAAATTTAGATAGCCCTTGCCCACACAAAGAAAATTTAAATTGTTTTGAATCTTTTCATAAAAAGTGTTAATATTTTATCTCTGGAAATAGGGACCCATCAGGTTAAAATACTTACCTTCCCAATTTATTATAATAAAAAGTCTTGTCATGCCTTTACTTATTCTATTAAGTTGCTCTCACTCTTCCTTCCCGTGGTGGGCACAACATAAACCAGGGCCTGGGCTAGGGTGAGTGGAGTGAGGTGTCTGGAGCAGAGAGTTTAAGGAAGCTCTGTTCTCAGGCAAACAGGGATGGGAAGATTAAATAGTACTAATCAGCATGTTTAAAAACACGCATGTGGCACTAAAAACCCGAAGAACAGCAGAGGGGACTGCTGTTGATAATGAGGAAGGAAGAGAATAAACAAACTTTCAAAAACTAAATCAGAAATAAAATTAATGGGAGGCTGCAAGACAGTGGGGTTGTGAGGATGGATGGGAAAATGACTACTTCCTTATTGTTTCTGCTGTTTGGTGCAATTCTTTGCAACCCCATGGACTGGGACTGTAGCCTGCCAGGCTCCTCTGTCCATGGGCTTTTCCAGGCAAGCGTACTAGAGTGGATTGCCATTTCCTCCTCCAGGGCATCTTCCTGACCCAGAGATCAAATTCTCATCTCCTGCATCGGTGGGCGAATTCTTTACCACTGAGCCACAAAAGCCCGTTTCTTTGCTGATGAATGCAATAAATACTGGAAAATCACACTAAGCATCACTTGCTTATCATTTTGTACATATAGAACTAACTTTTTAAGGATGCATTTCGCTACATGCCATAATTCACTTTCTCGGTAAGTGATATCTTTGCTAGAAGAGAGAAAAAGCATTGTGACTCGAATTACCAGAAGTTAAGATTCATAACGGGCCACAGTCCATACTTTACCCTTTCCTCATTAACTGCAGAATAATGAGGAAGCAAGAAAAACTCAGGCCTCCTGTGGACTGCAATTGCTCTCTGTCCTTCTGCATCTAGGTTCCCAAACACCAGTGCGGACATAAGGGAGCTGGCTGTGGGTTTCCAGTCCACTCTCCCCTCTCTACCTGTGTAAGTAACCTCCTCATTCTGGGAGTTTCTTTGCATGATTTCTGCCTTTAAAGTTAGAGCTTAAGGGCTCCTATTGAGAAGATAATAGACAGGAAGGCCAGGGGTCTCCAAATGAAGGAAATAGGCTGCAAGTGTCACATTTTTTTCTCTCTCTCAAGCAGCAGGGAAGAAGGCAATGGCACCCCACTCCAGTACTCTTGCCTGGAAATTCGCATGGATGGAGGAGCCTGTTAGGCTGCAGGCCATGGGGTCGCTAAGAGTCAGACACAACTGAGCAACTTCACTTTCGCTTTTCACTTTCATGCATTGGAGAAGGAAATGGCAACCCACTCCAGTGTTCTTGCCTGGAGAATCCCAGGGATGGGGGAGCCTGGTGGGCTGCCATCTATGGGGTCACACAGAGTCGGACACGACTGAAGCAACTTAGCAGCAGCAGCAGCAGCAGTAGGAAAAAACTAGTGTTATATTTTTTCCCTTTTTCTATTCAAATTTGAAAAGAAGTTTCTCTTAAAATTCTGTGTTGCCATAATGACACCTGGTTCCACCTGAACTTGACTTTTCTGAAACCTTGAGCTAACCAGTGCATTTTTCTTATGGAAATATTTGTCTTAAGCTATGTTAATGTACTATGTATTTACCCTAGACTCTGTCTTCAAGTTGGTTCTGCCTAAAGGCTCAGAACCGACTTGAGAAACCAGTATGTTGTACATTGTTCTCCTAATCTATGTCAATGAAACTATATAGTGCTTTGGAAATCTGCCTTTCTTCAAGATTCATGCCAGTCTTTTATGGCCCAGGATGACTCATCTGGTGCCAATGTTATCTCAGTGCATGTTATGGGTGAGGGGCCTGGTGACACTCTCTGAGTTTTGAGACATTCCCTTTCTCTGATTAACAGCCAGCTGATAGGCATATAACTTACTGCTAAAGACTAGCAGGGGGGCACTCTTTCTGCCCCTTTCTGATGCCTATGTCAGAAGCTTTCTCTATCTTTTTTATACTTTAATAAAACTTTATCACACAAAAGCTCTGAGTGATCAAGCTTCATCTCTGGCCACAGATTGAATTCCTCTCCTCCGGAGGCCAAGAATCCCGGCATCTTTCATGGCTCAGCAACAACCTTTCACTATCATCTTCCATATTCAGAAGTCCAGAATTTACCTTTTTAACGAGAAACAACTGTATAACACTTGAAGATCCCCTGGAGAAGGAAATGGCAACCCACTCCAGTATTCTTGCTTGAAAAGCCCCATGGACAGAAGAGCCTGGGGGCTACAGTTCATGGCATCGCAAAGGCTTTGGACACAACTTAGTGACTGAGAAACAGCAACAACACAAATCTGTATCATTATTTCTATGATCTATCTGATTATTAGTTGATATGCATAGGGCAGTATTCATAGATTTGATGCACTGTATGTTAACAATGTGGGATTATGGCTCATATTTTTTTCATTTTTCATTAAATTTCCCTGAAAATAATTCTCACATTTTCTTCTTATGTACTGTCAGCCCCTCAGCCTCTATCAAGAACTAAATAATTCCGATTGAGTTTTTTTTCTTTCCTATAAGCAGCATTTTACTGTCCCGTAACTTTGTCATATAGGAGAGACCAAGTCACTCCCTGCATGTTTTTCTAGAACATAACCTTGGCATATATTGAAATCTTCTATCTTTACAGAGTACTCTGGACCATTACTATACTAGGTACTGGGAATCTGGGCTCACAAGATAAACAGAAGGCATGATCTTTATTATCAGAAAGAGTTCCAAGCTAGGAGTTTAGAATATGTCTTAGTGAATACCTCCTTTCTTGGACTAGCAGGGCTGCCTCCCAGCACCACGGCACTTCGTTTAGAGACAAGAATAGTCCACAGGCTCCTAGCAAGTTTGGTGTGGTGCAGTCTTGTCTCTATTGTTTCCTTGCAGGAAGGAGTGGCATAAAACAACTCTACAATTGTAAGCAGCAATTTCCGAGAAAGATGCAAGTCACTGCTGATATTGTCAACACCTCGTTGATTAACTTTCTTTGGAAGGGCGTCTATAGCAACTAATCAATAACAGGGCCAAATCTCCACTTCTACTACTGATTCTTTGGTTGACTGAAGTTATAAAAAAAAACAACTTATGTTTATGTAATTTTTAACAACTACCAGAACAAATCCTGAGTTAGTGTTTGACAATTCAAATCCCTTTAAAGGCCTCCTAGGGACTGCAAGTTGTTTATTGATCGAATCCTTGTGTTTGGCAAATGATTTTCTCTACAAAATTGGGGGAAGAAATTCCAACAGTTCGAAAGAGTTAGTCCTTTATTTCAAGGCCAATAAAAAAAATAATTTATACAGAAGACTTATATGTGAATCAGCAAGTAAGACAGTGAGACATTGTCACAGGAGAAAATCTAAATATGTGTCCAACTGAAAATGGTTACGCTTGCCTCCTGTCTGTTAAAGAAAAAAGTAAACAAGAGACTTAGTACATTAACCCTAAAAAGAACGGCTTGAAAATAAAGATTTAAAATTCTTCCTAAGAAAAAGAGTCAAGTATGAAGATTTTCAACTATTTTTTTTCTTTAAAGTGATAACATCCTTTAAATTGCACACTTATAGACATTTACAACTTGAACAACTGGACAATTCTTCATTGAATTTTGTTTATTAATTATTACTTTTAGGCAGATGCAACACCAAAATAATCAATAACCTATACAGTACCAGCGCCAGCCAATGGGAACAGTCACTCCTCCTCGTGTGGGCAATAACCCTTTAGCTGCTTGACTACTAGAAAGTCTTAGGAGAGGGGCTTAGTGGTGAGGATGAGGGAGGGACTGCAGAAGGGCTAAGGAAAGAACCTGTAAACAAACTCACCTGGCAAGGGCAATCGCCCTTCTTGAATGTCAACTCTACTTTAAGTTCAAGTTCCAACCTCATTACAAAGGATGTGAGAGAACCACCCCAATTCTTTCACTGTGATATTTTGTCTTAAGTGATCCTATATCATTGTAATCCTAATTACACACTTGGTTTAAAGGTGAAAGGAAGGCAACAACCCAGGTGCAGTCCTTTTAAAGGTCAATGAGAAAATGCAAAGTTCTTAGCAACCTAGAGACAATGGTTAATATCATGTACTCGTCAGTACTGCTACTTCCTTTTTCAAATTTACATCTTCTAATGGGCTGCACGGGGTTTGGATGGTATATTGAGCAGGGTTCTTCAGAGAAACAGAACCAATGGGATATAAAGAATGATAAAGAACCAGATTTATTTTAAGAAGTTTGCTGACAAGATTGTCAGGGGTGGGAAGTCCAAAAAAAAAAAAAACAAACAAAAAACGTGTAGGGCAGGCTGGCGAGAAAATCAGATAAGAGATGGTGTGCTGTCTGCAGCCTAAACCTGCAGGGCATGCCGGCAGGTGGAAAACTCAGGCAGGGTTTCGATGTTTCAGTCTGAGACAGAACAACTTCTTCCCCTGGAAACCTCAGACTTTTCTCGTAAGGACTCTGACTGATTGAATGAGGACCACTCACGCTATGGAGAGCAATCTGCTTTATTTAAAGTCATCTGATTATAAATTACAATCACACCCACAAATATGTATGCTAGGATTCACAGCAATGTCTAGACTAGTATTTGACCAAAAACTGGGCAACAGAGCCTAGCCAAGCTGACACACAAAATTCATATGCAGTTGAGTATATTGGAAGTTTAACAGTAGACAGGATGCTGGGGATGTTCAGTTCAGTTCAGTCGCGCAGTCGTGTCCGACTCTTTGCGACCCCATGAATCGCAGCACGCCAGGCCTCCCTGTCCATCACCATCTCCCGGAGTTCACTCAGACTCACGTCCATCGATCAGTGATGCCATCCAGCCATCTCATCCTCGGTTGTCCCCTTCTCCTCCTGCCCCCAATCCCTCCCAGCATCAGGGTCTTTTCCAATGAGTCAACTCTTTGCATGAGGTGGCCAAAGTACTGGAGTTTCAGCTTCAGCATCATTCCCTCCAAAGAAATCCCAGGGCTGATCTCCTTCAGAATGGACTGGTTGGATCTCCTTGCAGTCCAAGGGACTCTCAAGAGTCTTCTCCAACACCACAGTTCAAAAGCATCTCAGCTTTCTTCACAGTCCAACTCTCACATCGATACATGACCACAGGAAAAACCACAGCCTTGACTAGACTGACCTTAGTCGGCAAAGTAATATCTCTGCTTTTGAATATACAAGATTGGTCATAACTTTTCTTCCAAGGAGTAAGCGTCTTTTAATCACCATCTGCAGTGATTTTGGAGCCCAAAAAAATAAAGTCTGACACTGTTTCCACTGTTTCCCCATCTATTTCCCATGAAGTGATAGGACCGGATGCCATGATCTTCGTTTTCTGAATGTTGAGCTTTAAGCCAACTTTTCCACTCTCCTCTTTCACTTTCATCAAGAGGCTTTTTAGTTCCTCTTCATTTCCTGCCATAAGGGTGGTATCATCTGCATGTCTGAGGTTATTGATATTTCTCCCGGCAATCTTGATTCCAGCTTGTATTTCTTCCAGTCCAGCGTTTCTCACGATGTACTCTGCATAGAAGTTAAATAAGCATGCTGACAATATACAGCCTCGACGTACTCCTTTTCCTACTTGGAACCAGTCTGTTATTCCATGTCCAGTTCTAACTGTTGCTTCCTGACCTGCATACAGATTTCTCAAGAGGCAGGTCAGGTGGTCTGGTATTCCCATCTCTCTCAGAATTTTCCACAGTTTATTGTGATCCACACAGTCAAAGGCTTTGGCATAGTCAATAAAGCAGAAATAGATGTTTTTCTGGAACTCTCTTGCTTTTTCCATGATCCAGCGGATGTTGGCAATTTGATCTCTGGTTCCTCTGCCTTTTCTAAAACCAGCTTGAACATCAGGGAGTTCACGGTTCACATATTGCTGAAGTCTGGCTTGGAGAATTTTGAGCATTACTTTACTAGCATGTGAGATGAGTGCAATTGTGCGGTAGTTGGAGCATTCTTTGGCATTGCCTTTCTTTGGAATTGGGATGAAAACTGACCTTTTCCAGTCCTGTGGCCACTGCTGAGTTTTCCAGATTTGCTGGCAAATTGAGTGCAGCACTTTCACAGCATCATCTTTCAGGATTTGAAACAGCTCAACTGGAATTCCATCACCTCCACTAGCTTTGTTCGTAGTGATGCTTTCTAAGGCCCACTTGACTTCACATTCCAAGATGTCTGGCTCTAGATTAGTCAACACATCATCATGATTATCTGGGTCATGAAGATCTTTTTTGTACAGTTCTTCCGTGTATTCTTGCCACCTCTTCTTAATATCTTCTGCTTCTGTTAGGTCCAGACCATTTCTGTCCTTTATCGAGCCCATCTTTGCATGAAATGTTCCCTTGGTATCTCTAATTTTCTTGAAGAGATCTCTAGTCTTTCCCCTTCTGTTCTTTTCCTCTATTTCTTTGCATTGATTGCTGAGGAAGGCTTTCTTATCTCTTCTTGCTTTCCTTTGGAACTCTGCATTCAGATGCTTATATCTTTCCTTTTCTCCTTTGCTTTTTGCTTCTCTTCTTTTCACAGCTATTTGTAAGGCCTCCTCAGACAGCCATTTTGCTTGTTTGCATTTCTTTTCCATGGGGATGGTCTTGATCCCTGTCTCCTATACAATGTCATGATCCTCCGTCCATAGTTCATCAGGCACTCTATCTATCAGATCTAGGCCCTTAAATCTATTTCTCACTTCCACTGTATAATCATAAGGGATTTGATTTAGGTCATACCTGAATGGTCTAGCGGTTTTCCCTACTTTCTTCAATTTAAGTCTGAATTTGGCAATAAAGAGTTCATGATCTGAGCCACAGTCAGCTCCAAGTCTTGTTTTTGCTGACTGTATAGAGCTTCTCCATCTTTGGCTGCAAAGAATATAATCAGTCTGATTTTGGTGTTGACCATCTGGTGATGTCCATGTGTAGAGTCTTCTCTTGTGTTGTTGGAAGAGGGTGTTTGCTATGACCAGTGCATTTTCTTGGCAAAACTCTATTAGTCTTTGCCCTGCTTCATTCCGCATTCCAAGGTCAAATTTGCCTGTTACTCCAGGTGTTTTGACTTCCTACTCTTGCATTCCAGTCCCCTATAACGAAAAGGACATCTTTTTTGGGTGTTAGTTCTAAAAGGTCTTGTAGGTCTTCATAGAATCGTTCAACTTCAGTTTCTTCAGCATTACTGGTTGGGGCATAGACTTGGATTACTGTGATATTGAATGTTTTGCCTTGGAAATGAACAGAGATATTCTGTCATTTTTGAGATTGCATCCAAGTACTGCATTTTGGACTCTTTTGTTGACCATGATGGCTACTCCATTTCTTCTGAGGGATTCTTGCCCACAGTAGTAGATATAATGGTCATCTGAGTTAAACTCACCCATTCCAGTTACTACATAGCAAAACCAAAAGCCCATGACTAATTCTGCATCTTTAAGCATGAATGGTACCCCAGGCTCGGTGCAGGCACGGCTCTCGTGTATACCTCACAGTAGCCCAATGGGACAGTTACTATTCAGCTTTGAACAGGACTGAACAATGGCTTAGAGAGATCATGCTACTCGCTAGGCGCGCATGCTAAATCATTTCAGTCGTGTCCAAATCTTCACTACCCCAAGGACTGTAGCCCACCAGGCTCCTCTGCCCATGGGATTCTCAGGCAAGAATACTGGAGTGGGTGGCCGCTCCCTCCTCAGGGGCTCTTCCGGACCCAGGGGCCCAACCCTGACGTCTCCTGCGCTGGCGGCGGGCTCCTTCCCACCAGCGCCACCTGGGAGGCCTCTCCTTGCTGTGCTAGCTTCCTGTTAGTCCTGTAATAGCAACAACAACAAAAAAAACCTAGTGGCTTAAAACAACACAAATTCACTATCTTATAGTTTTGGAAGTCAGAAGTCCAAACTGGGTCCTACTGGTCTAGAATCAAGGTGTTAGCAGAGTTGCACCCCTTTGGGAGGCTCTGGGGGAGAACAGCTTTTTTACCTTTCCCAACTTCTAAAGTCGGCTTGCATTGCTTGGCTTGTGGCCTCTTTCTACACGGTCAAAGTCAAGGGCACAGCATCTTCCTGTCTCTCTCTCTGACTCTGATCCCCTGCTTGTGATGACCCTGAGCCTGCCCAGATAATCCAGGATATTCTACCGCAAGAATCTGAACTTAATCATATCTTCAAAGACCCCTTTGCCTGATAACATTAACACATTCGCTGGTTTCAGCATCAGGACACCAGAATCTCTGAGGGATCTATTATCCTGCCTGTTGGGCACAGAGCTACGGTGAGGAAGCCTGGATTCAAATCCAGTTCTATCTCACCGCAGAGCCTACACTCTGGACCGTAGTGGCATTTCACCTCTCACAAACAGTTCACCTGAATTAAGTCATCAAGGTGATTTTATCATGCTTTTATTTCATTAAAGGCATCAGTCATACAGAGCTGCAAGCAGATTTTAAAAGTACTGTGCAATAAGCTATCCAGAGGCATAGGGAAATACTTTGAAAAGGCACAAGGAAATGTTTTGTCATAAAGAATGCTTCAACATCATTGGATTATACTTTTACAACCAGTTGAAAAAGTGAGTTTTTCAGGCTTCCAACAGTAAAATGAAGCTTCTCTGTTCACATAGATTTAGCTATAAAGCCAAATTTGGACGACACTGTGAGTGTTGAGTTGTTTTTTTTTTGTTTTGTTTTGTTTTTTGGTTTTTTTTTTGCCAGAGGAAAAAAGGCAGAAGAATAAGGACATGTTAATGCCAAAGTTACAACTATTGTCCTTGCACAAAGCGCTCCAAAACCTCAAGGATCAGTTTTCAAACTTGACCGGCTCTGAGAAGTCAGATGGATAAAATTCAGTTTGAAGGACTTGAAAAATAAAGCTTGGAATCTCCTGGCTTGTGGACAAAAAGAAGAGGGATTTATTTACTTGGGTGAGGACAGTTCAAAGCAGAACTCTTAAAAAAGCATGAGTAAATAGCCCGAGGAGAAAAATGGAAAATAATAAAACAAACAGCTCTGTAGGAACTCACCGTCCATTCTCATCTAATGGTCTTTTCACTAATTTCTCAGTTAATCAAGTTGCCAGACATGATTTAAACTAAATGACCATGGAAACAACCTGTTCAAAGGGCATGAAACAGAGTGCCAGGAGCAACACTGCCCCACGCGCCACTCAGAGGCCAGGAACCTCACTGCTGAAGAGCTCTGTGCCCACCTCCATTTTCTGTGCCCTGAGAGAGATTTTGCTATTGATTTACAGATGCAATGAGTTTTAAAATCCTACTTCTTATTTGGTAAGGAAGATAAACAACAGAGAAGAGAGAATTTTCATCTGCCTTTTGGGAAGACTTCCTGAGAATAATAGACAGCAGTGGTTCTCAACTGGGGCTATTTGCACCTGAGTGGACATCTGACAATGTCTGGAGACTCTTTCGGTTGTCATCACTCAGAAGGAGGGGACAGGAATGGAGGGTGATCCTGGCTTCTGGCAGGTGGAGGCCAGGGATCTTGCTAAATATCCTACAATGAACAGGACAACTCCAGGTCACAGAATCATCCAGCTCAGATGGTCAATCTTGACGAAGTTAGAAACCCTGATATATACAGTGTCGCAGATAAGGATGAGGTTCTAAAACCAGAGAGTTTGTGCTCACATTTTGGATTTTCCCCAGTCTGAATGAAAACCTTGAAATTTGCCCCCTCATCTCTAAAATATATAATGAAAGCACCCACCTGTAGAGGTCCTGTGGGGACCAAATAGATTAACCTAAGTAAGTGCCTAGTGTACAGTGTGGTACAAATGACACACGTATTGTTAAGTGTATCACTACTTAAGTGTAACAATACATGTATTGTTAAGAGCATCACTATGAACAAAGCTAGTGGAGGTGATGGAATTCCAGTTGAGCTACTTCAAATCCTGAAAGATGATGCTGTGAAAGTGCTGCACTCAATATGCCAGCAAATTTGAAAAACTCAGCAGTGGCCACAGGACTAGAAAAGGTCTTTATTCCAATCCCAAAGGAAAGCAATGCCAAAGAACGCTCAAACTACCACACAACTGCACTCATCTCACAGGCTATCAAAGTAATGCACAAAATTCTCCAAAACAGGCTTCAATTGTATGTGAATCGTGAACTTCCAGATGTTCAAGGTGGATTTAGAAAAGGCAGAAGAACCAGAGATCAAATTGCCAACATCTGCTGGATCATGGAAAAAGCAAGAGAGTTCCAGAAAAACATCTATTTCTGCTTTATTGACTCTGCCAAAGTCTTTGTGTGGATCAAAACAAACTGTGGAAAATTCTTCAAGAGATGGGAATACCATCAGAGGAACCAGAGATCAAATTGCCAACATCCGCTGGATCATGGAAAAAGCAAGAGAGTTCCAGAAAAACATCTATTTCTGCTTTATTGACTATGCCAAAGCCTTTGACTGTGTGGATCACAGTAAACTGTGGAAAATTCTTCAAGAGATGGGAATACCAGACCACCTAACCTGCCTCTTGAGAAATCTGTATGCAGGTCAAGAAGCAACAGTTAGAACTGGACATGGAACAACAGACTGATTCCAGATTGGAAAAGGAATACATCAAGGCTGTATATTGTCAGCCTACTTATTTAACTTCTATGCAGAGTACATCATGAGAAACGCTGGGCGGGAGGAAGCACAAGCTGGAATCAAGATTGCTGGGAGAAATATCAATAACCTCAGATATGCAGATGATCCACCCTTATGGCAGAAAGCGAAGAATAACTAAACAGCCTCTTGATGAAAGTGAAAGAGAGACTGAAGAAGTTGGCTTAAAACTCAACATTCAGAAAACTAAGTTCATGGCATTTGGTCCCATCACTTCATGGCACATAGATGGAGAAACAATGGAAACAGTGAAAGACTTTATTTTCTTGAGCTCCAAAATCACTGCAGCCATGAAATTAAAAGATGCTTGTTCCTTGGAAGAAAAGCTATGACCAACCTAGACAGCATATTAAAAAGCAGAGACATTACTTTGTCAACAAAGGTCTGTCTAGTCAAAGCTATGGTTTTTCCAGTAGTCATGTATGGATATGAGAGTTGGACTATAAAGAAAGCTGAGCACCAAAGAATTGATGCTTCTGAACTGTGGTGTTGGAGAAGACTCTTGAGAGTCCATTGGACAGCAAGGAGATCCAACCAGTCCATCCAAAAGGAAATCAGTCCTGAATACTCATTGGAAGGACTGATGCTGAAGCTGAAACTCCAATGCTTTGGCCACGTGATGTGAAGAGCTGACTCATTGGAAAAGACCCTGATGCTGGGAAAGATTGAAGGTGGGAGGAGAAGGGGACGACAGAGGATGAGATGGTTGGATGACATCACCAACTTGATGGACATGAGTTTCAGTAAACTCCGGGAGTTGGTGATGGACAGGGAGGCCTGGGGTGCGGCAGTCCATGGGGTCGCAGAGAGTCAGATGCAACTGAACTGAACTGTTAAATGTTGCTGTTGTTTAGTCACTGTGTCGTGTCCGACTCTGCGACCTCAGAGACTGCAGCCCGCCAGGCCCCTCTGTCCATGGGATTTTCCAGGCAAGAACACTGGAGTGGGGTGCCATGCCCTTATCCAGGAGATCTTCTCGACCGAGATGCATTGACAGGTGGATTGTTTACCACTGAGTCACCAGGAAAGCCCCATATTATTAAGTACCATATATCATAATACTAATCTCCCTGGCTCAAAATTACTTGTTACTTGCCTGTCTCCCTCAATCCCTCAGTAAACTGGGAGCATCCTAAGGACAGGACTTGATCTTAATCATCTGTGCCACCTCAGCACCAAACACAGGGCTGAAACAGACTTGAAACAAGTTGGAAGGCAAGGACTCAAGCCACTAGTAGCACTCACAGCCACCATCTGCTGGGGTGCCAACCCCATCTGTTCAGCCCCTGCCGCTTCAGGACACACCAGACTGATGTCTTCTCTGAGGACTTTCTCTGCTCTCCGAGTCGACCCTGTGTGCAGCATGGCAGAGCAGAGATGCCAGAGAGTCAGTGCCCCCTGAGGCAGCCTTCAAACGAGTGATCGAAACTGGCATACAAACACCCCAGCTCCCTCACTCCCGGCGTGGATGACTCAGAAGTGTGTGCTCTCCTGTCTCTGGTGGGCCCCCAGCAGGAGTGCGTTCCAGTTGTGCAGAGTGGTAACTCCCTTGGTAACACACTTCCCCATCCTTGTCTCACCTTTTTTCTCCCCTATCAATGTGTTTTGGCTTCACTGCTGCATAAACTACTAAACTCCAATCCTCATCTCAGACTTGGATCCTGGGGGAACCACAACGAACACTTCTTGTTGTTGTTTTTCAGTCTCTCAGTTCAGTTCAGCTCAGTCACTCAGTCGTGTCCGACTCCCTGTGACCCCATGAATCGCAGTACGCCAGGCGTCCCTGTCCTTCACCATCTCCCGGAGTTCACTCAGACTCACGTCCATTGAGCCCGTGATGCCATCCAGCCATCTCATCCTCGGTCGTCCCCTTCTCCTCCTGCCCCCAATCCCTCCCAGCACCAGAGTCTTTTCCAATGAGTCAGCTCTTCGCATGAGGTGGCCAAAGTACTGGAGCTTCAGTTTTAGCATCATTCCTTCCAAAGAAATCCCAGGGTTGATCTCCTTCAGAATGGACTGGTTGGATCTCCTTGCAGTCCAAGGGACTCTCAGTCTCTCAGTCACGTCCAATTCTTTGCGACCCCATGGACTGCAGCACGCCAGGCTTCCCTGTCAACCATCTCCTGGAGTTTTTCAAACTCAATGTCCATTGAGACGGTGATGCCATCTCATCCTCTGTCACCCACTTCTCCTCCTGCCCTCAATCTTTCCCAGCATCAGAATCTTTTCCAATGAGTCAGGTCTTCACATCAGCTGGCCAAAGTATTGGAGCTTCAGCTTCAGCATCAGTCCTTCCAATAAATAAAGTAGGGTGGATCAAGTCGCCAAAGGAAGGTGATGTCCTGACTTAAATATTTTTACATATCAAAGGGCTCTGGCTTTACTCCTGCTCATTTTTTGTCTTTAGAAGTGTGTGTCCCCACCCACAAGACAGAAAGGACTGATAGGAAAAATGAAAAAAGGATAATCCCTTCTCCAAGTGATGAAATAAATAATTTGCCTCCAGGTCTGAGGCTGGTATTAAGTGAAACTTGAGGTAATCTTCTGAGCAGAGCTTGGGCGCACCCATGACTTCTAAATAGAGCTGCTCTGTTTCTAGGGAAATACTGAATACATACTTTTAAAATTAAGCTTGAGGCTAAACGCTTCGAACAATACATCTCCCTGAGGCTCCCTCCTCTAGGGACAAATATCTGGGAAAATTTTCAAAGAGAGTACTTGGCTTATCACTCGGTGTCTCTCTTCCACTAAGGAAAGCAATCGCTTTATTTCTGCTAAGAAATGGAGCCCATCTGGACCATTTTAAAGGTTCAAGAGCCCTTCAGCCATCCCCGACCCCCACCTTAGAAACCTCAGATCGTTCCCCTTTGAAAATAACACTATCTACTCCAACTCCTAAAAGCTGTTAGTAAACACTGCTGTTCCTTATACACTTTTCCTCATGAGCTGAAGAAAAAAAGGGTCAAATAAAAAACACAAAACTCATCTTAATTAAAATACAACCTCAAAAAAAAAAAATAAAATAAAATACAACCTCAAATCTGTTCTCTTGTCCTTCCTGCTGCTGCTGCTGAGTTGCGTCAGTCGTGTCCGACTCTGTGCGACCCCAGAGACGGCAACCCACCAGGCTCCCCCGCCCCTGGGATCCTCCAGGAAGAACACGGGAGTGGGTTCCCATTTCCTTCTCCAATGCACGAAAGTGAAAAGTGAAAGTGAAGTCGCTCAGTCGTGTCCGACTCTTTGCAACCCCATGGACCGCAGCCCACCATAGAAAATTGTAATAAGAACCTGAACTAGACATTTAAATCTGTTACCTCACTGAGCAACTCCATAAGTAACATTTTGCCCATTTTACAGATGAGAAGCTTGAGAAGCGAAACTGAAAAAAAAAAATGGGACAGGTCACATGGAGAGCAGGGCTAGGGTTTTTAAGCTAGGAGGATCTAACTATAGAATTGTACATTCAGCGATTATCTTACATGAGGTTGAAGTACAATTCAACTGATATACATCATAGAAGTAACATTGATAATAACTCCACATGATATCAGGCATGGAGGCAGAGAACATTTAAAAACTGACAGTTATCAGAGGGAAAAGTCCAGTGAACAGGGAAGACTTGTGACAGATTGCCAGGGAAACTCTCCATCTAGGATTCTGCATGTTATTTCATACATGTCAAACATGCAAGCACCTACAACAGGATCTTGGAAGAATCTAAACTGTGGGGAGATAAAATGCAAGCCGGGACAAACAGGATGAACAGGAAAAGGAAACCTTCACTGCAGAAAAGGACCTGCAGCCCACGCAGCGAGGCCAGCACAGGGCCGCCAGGGCTCCCAGCCTCCACCAATGGGAGCTGGCCAGCTCTCCTCCCCTCTCCCAGTCTCCTCTCCGGTTGAGCCTGGTGTCAGACTGCCCTGGTTCAGCTCTGAGCACCAGCGTTTGCTAGCTATAGGGACTAGAGACATTTCCTCATCTTTTGCAGGCCTCTTCAGTCTACTCATTAAAATGTGGCCAGAGATAATACCTCTTTCAAATTGCTGCTGTGAAGACTGAATGAGAAATTCACATAAAAGGCATGACTCGGTGGCCAGCACATAATAAGCACTCAAAAAACATTCAGGAGTATTCTCCTGCCCTCATCTGAATCCTGAGCACGCCAAAAAGGGCACACCACCTCTGGCCTCAAGCTCTACCCAGCTGTCCTGGTGCTTGGCCTCCCCTGAAGCTCAGAGCAAAGGAGAGAAACTGTTGTCTGGGGACTGGTGGCTGCACTGAGTTCCAAAGAAGGACTAGCACGTTAGTGATACGACCATTTATAGGACTCCAAAGTCTGCAGGTCTGCTCTTTCATTCCCAGCCTCCCTGGGATGGGGATTCACCATGAAGGACCTAGAGGGTAATCCAGCAATGGGGCAAAGTGTTCTCATGGTGCTTTGGGACACCCCAGAGCAGAAAAACAGTGCTAGCAACCAGGAGGCGGCGTGATCAGATCTGCATTTGGGAGCCTGATGGGTGGCCCAGAATCTGGGCCTTTTCTCCAGAGGTTCTGATCAGAAATACTTTATAGAAATTACTCTTAGTCCTCATCATAACTCAATCAAATGCTACCAGAATGCCGGGTATAATTTCAATTGATCTCAAGTTTGATGTAGCCTACCAACATGCCCTAGCCAGGAAGAGGTGGATTTGGGGATACGAATCAAGGCATCCTGATGCAGAAGCCTCCAGTTTTTCTACCTCCTCCTCTGTCTCTCTCGGGTGATTAGGGTTTCTGTGGGTACACCTGAAACTGTGCTATAGACAGAGATGCGCCACTGGGATCTTCCTGTGGGGAAGGCTTGCTGCCCAGCTGTCCCTTGGGGGAACTCAGGAGCTGCTCCAGCTGTGAATGCCAACTACCAGGAGTTCACACCCTCTGAGCAGTAGGTGGAGTCACACAGTGAGCTGGGAGCCAAAGGTCTGACCACTTCTGCCCAGCACTGTGACAGCCAACGTCAGCCCCAGAGCTCGCCCTACCGGACGGCGCAGTGCAACTTCTGCGTCCGCCCAGCGGTGCTTCTTTCCCGTCCTTCTGCAGGCACCGACCCCAGTCAACATCTTAAACCTCCGATTCTGTTTTAGGATCTGCTTCCAAAGAGCTCAACTTGCATGGCAGAGGAAGGCCTTTTAAGCTATAGAAAGGTGCTCGAGTGTGGGGAAAAATGGGGTTTTCGAGTCAAAAGATTTCAGTGGGACTTCTAGCTCATCCACTTTCTGTATCAAGCAAGCCAAGAAGCCTCACTGAGCTTATATGAAAATAAAAACTGATATTACTTCACAGGCTCAATCAAGAGAATGTGAATAAAAACCACAGCACATCTCATTATGGTCATCTCTGTTACCCTCACTCCATGATGGATGAGTGGGAAAAAAAAGTTATTTTGTGGCATGGAAAAATATTCCCCTCTTCCCCAGTGACTCAACTGGCCTCTCTCTAAGAAAAGCAAATGTCACTCTTTTCCAAAATTCTCTAAAATCAGCATCCCCACCCCAGGCAGGAAACTAAGGAACATTGTTATTCTTGTAGAGCAGAGCTGTAGCATATAATTAAATCATTAGGAGGCAAATTAACTCCTCTAGCAATCCTCTTCAAAGTATGTGTGGGCAAACCCATTAGCATCATGCCAGTAAATCCTGAAATGTCTTTGCAGACAGACTGGGGAGCTGCCAGGGTGGAGCGAGGTGTGTCCCTCACAGGTGGTTTGACCTCCTATGGAGATATGTGGGAGGGCAGGGTGGGGAGCGGATGGGATGTGACTGGCATGCTGGGACTTTTTCAGAAAGACTCTGAAAATACAGCTGCCAACCTTCCCATTTAGAGAGACAATAAATCCATTCTTTTCCCAGGAAAACCATTCAAGGGCTTTTGGTTTCCCATTCACTCTGTCTTCAGCAAACTCTCCTGAACTCTGCTGAATTCACTCGGTTTGGATTTTTTGTTCTTGTTGTTTTATTTGCATTTTTATTTAAGAGGAAGTAACTGGGAGCCTGACTCTATAAGAAGAAAAGGTGTCTCCCAACAGTATCCTTTGCAGCTCTTTATTCAGCAAGGATTTCAGAATAATGAATATGAAGTTGGCTTTGATTCTGTAACCAAATACGTATTTGTGTTATTGACTCGAACTCAAGCTGGCCAATCGGGCTGGCTGTCTCTGGCCTTCAATCCATCTAGGTTTAGCGTTTCAGTCAATACGTTGATCACGTACATGATGACCCTGCTTAAACCATTTAATAAAATGTAAACAACATGAAAGTGTATTGGAAGTCAACATAACTCATTATTGCTGCTTATACCCTCATCAAAACCCTGAAGGGGGTGCCTGACCCGATCGGAGTTTCCTCCAGAGTCATACAATAATTTTAGCTGTGAAAGGAAATTTTACGGCATGTAAGATTAGCCCACACTCATGCAAGGTCAAAAATAATAGAATCAATAGGCAAACTCAATACTGTTAACATTTTGAGAAAATTACTCCCAGAAAACAATGTCAACAACAGATTGAAATGAGTCTCCAAAGTCGTGTCATTGATTTCCTTTCACATTGGTGGCAACCTAACTCTTTCTTTTATGCAATATGGAATTTTTTTTAGTCTTTTTTTTTTTCAGCTCTCCTTTAAACATGGAATATTTCTGTTGTATCTTTCTTCTGACTGATGTCAAACATTATATGTGTCAGAAAACTTTATGTGGTTGTTCATATCAAAGAGAACAGAATACAGAGACTTATTCCATCATGTAAAGCCTTTATTTGTTCTTCTGGGCTCAAGTGATAAATTCAGGAGTTATATTAATTACAGCAACACACCCAAGGGCAAGCGTAAACAGTGCCATCAATAAATTACCAACTAACTGAAAACTTTACATGAAGATACAGGCCTCGGAAACGGCTTTACATTAGATATAGCGTATGCTCTGTCGTCGTCCTCGATGTGGTAACGAAGATCACGGTGTGATCTCTGATGCTCTTCAGGCAGAAGCCGGGCAGCAGCCGTAGAACAGTGCCCGGGGCTTTTCTGCTCCAGTCTTTTCATTTCAGTCAACGGCTCCATCTACTCCTCCACCAGAGTGACTCATTCAAGCTGAAACCTTGAGAATTATCGTTAATTTCTCACTTCTCCTCTTTTCCCACAGCCAATCCATGAGCCATTCTGGGGGGTTTACCTCCAAATTATATCTTGAATCCACCCACTTCACTCCTGTCTTATTATTCATTGTAACCGCCTCTTTCCTATTCTCTGAGCTTCCATTTCTACCCAATGGGCCATAATGATCGCTTTAAGACACAAACTTTTTTTAATTTTTTTTTTTTCTTTTTAATTGGAGGATAACCACTCTACAATGTTGTGTTAGTTTCTGCCACACGTCACCAGGAATCAGCCCCAGGTGTACATACGCCCGTCCCCCTTGAGCCTCCCTCCCCTCCTGGTGGTCACAGAGCCCCGGGTGTGAGCTCCCTGCGCCCTGCCGCGATCCCCGCTGTTCACCCACTTGTGTGCAGCGTCCTTCTCTCAGTCTGTCTCTGCCTCTCCTCCGCCCACCGTGTCCACAAGTCTGGTCTCTGGGTCTGTGTCTCCGGGTGTGTCTCCACTGCTCCCCTGAAAGGAGCTCCATCAGCGCCGTCCTTGCAGACTCCATACATGGGCATCGGGTGCCCTGCGCATGGTTAAGCTTCTGCACGCGCTGCCGCGCCTCCTACAAGCCCCGCGCTCCTCGCTGCCCGCCGGCCCCGCGGCCGGGCCTGCCGCCTCTCCCTCCTTGCCTCGCTCGCGCGCCACTGGCTCTTTGCTTCTCGGTGCATGCTTCGTTACTGCTGGGTGCACAGGCCACAGGAACTGTGGCGCGCTGGGTCCCCACCGCGGCATCTCCTAACTTTCCCGGTGGCGTGCGGGCTCCGAGTGCGCGGCTCTGTAGTTCGCAGCACACAGGCTTTCTAGTCGAGGTGCTCAGGCTCTAGCCATGACATGCAGGCTTAGCTGCTCCATGGCCTGTGGGATCTTAGTTCCCCAACCAAGGGTGGAACCCATGAACCCTGCACTGGAAGGCAGATTCTCACCCACTGAACCACCAGAGAAGTCCCTCCACCATCCATTCTCCAAGCTCTGGCCTCACTGCCTCCTTCCATGGCTGCAACCATTCGTTTCGCTGTGGTTCAGTCACTAAGCCACGTCTGACTCTTCTGTGACTCCATGGACAGTAGCCCGCCAGGCCCCTCTGTCCATGGTTTTCCCAGACAGGAATACAGGAGTGGGCTGCCGTTTCCTCCTCCAGCGGCTGGCAACCATGTCAAGCTTAATAACATTTCAAGGCCTTTGCCTGGGCTATTTCTCCTTCCTAGCACCGTTTTCTCCCAACTGTTCCATCACTGTTTTCTTCTCTCTATCCAAGGCTCAGTTCTAGAAGACATCTCTCTGAGCATATTATCAAACGATGCTTTCCACCTCACCCTCATACCTTCTAATTGCTTTCATCACCTTCATTGTTTCTATAAAGAAGTTGACATTTGTAACTATGACTCTGGTGAGTTAAAAATGGGGAAAGGGAATCAGAGTATATAAACCATTTTTGCTATCATATCTTTTTGTTCTCAAGTTCTACTGAATCACTGCTGCTGCTGCTGCTAAGTCACTTCAGTCGTGTCCGACTCTGTGCGACCCCATAGATGGCAGTCCACCAGGCTCCCCCGTCCCTGGGATTCTCCAGGCAAGAACACTGGAGTGGGTTGCCATTTCCTTCTCCAATGCATGAAAGTGAAAAGTGAAAGTGAAGTCACTCAGTCGTGTCGAACTCTTTGGGACCCCATGAACTGCAGCCCACCAGGCTCCTCCATCCATGGGATTTTCCAGGCAAGAGTACTGGAGTGGGGTGCCATTGCCTTCTCCGACTGAATCACTACTTTTTACTAAATTATTTTTGGGGTATCTTCCAAACTTCCAGAGTTCCTCCTCAGTCCCGGTTCTTGCCCACTTCTCCAGATACTTTGGGTGCCATGGAAAGACTCTTAGTTCTGGGGAGGCATGTCTGCCCACAATCTCCCCTTCACACGGGCTCCTTCTGTTCATGGTCTTCAGGTATCTTCCTCCATCCTTACTGCAATGACTGTCATGATCGGTGGCATTCTGGGCTGATATCTACCAAGATGGAATTGAGTCCACCTACATTCTGGGCTCTGTGTTGGCACTTGGTATTAATGATCATGGATCACACCATTACCTTTCGGCATGGCGTGAAGTCCCATCATCTAACTTTCATTCCCTGAAACCAGTCTTCTTGCAGGCAAGTGGAACACACATTTCCACATGCTCCTTGGTGGGGGGATTGATTGCTTCCTTGTTGTTGTTCTTGGGGAAGGCAAGCCTGAGAGGTTGCCCAGGCTGGGCACCCTCATGCCCAATACAGAACTTTCCTGGAGGGTTGACATTCTCCCAAAACTTCAAACTCAAGAATTATGTTCCAGACCCAAAGTCCTAGGTGACCTCAGACCTACAGCCAGGAGACTCCCAGACTTCCTGCTGGCCTTTATCCTGGCCACCTCTCCAGGCTCCTCCTCCTGTTTTATGGGGGCTTTTCCAGGCTTGCGAGATCTGAAATTTCTCTGAATTCATCGCCTCACCTTTCCCACTCTAAGTTTTACTTTGTGATCTGCCCGCAAGCCTTGGTTCCTGGGGTGTAAAACCTCAGACTGGGAAATAGCCAGAATAACAGTGCTTTCCTGTAAAAGCCCGGCTTTTAAGACTAAGTTCTTACTAAATATCTATTTTGAAATTCAAAGCTAAGCATTGTAATTAAGATAATTATTCAATAAGTGTTGCTTGAGGATTTTAAGGTGTTTTGTCTTTTTTTTTTTTCATTTTGAAGCCATCTCAAAAGTGCAGTAAAGTTACAAATAAGGAAAAAAGAACCATTTTTCCATGAACTTGACCTGAGGCCCCAAACACTTTAGTGTCTATTTTCTACAAACATAAAATTCTCTTACTTGACCACCATCAACCATCAGAATCTGGAAACCAGCATTATATATCCTACCAATGAACATTCAGAAATATGCCACTCATATTTCTCCAAGTGTCCTAAGAATGGCTTTTGTAGTAAAAAGACCAAGTTCAGAATCACCAATTGCACTTATGTCTCAAGTCTCTATCCTCTTAGTTCTGGAAAACTGTTGGGCAGTAATTTTGTAGAACTCCTCTGGCACTCCCGCTACTTCCCACCCTCCTTGTCTGTGAGATGTTAGAGCATCATCTGAAGCTGTGGGTAAGAAGACAGCACCAAGACCTCCAGGGTCAGGGTCTGTCTCCATCACTCCTGGGGGGTGGATGTGGGCACTTTATGCAAACACCTTGTACTTTAGTTTCTGTGCAGGTACAGTGAAACTAACAGGTGGCTCAGTTGGTAAAGAATCCGCCTGCAGGGCAGGAGGACCAGTTTCCATCCCTGGATCACGAAGATCCACTGGAGAAGGAAACGGCAACCCGCCCCAGTATTCTTGACAGGGAAATCCCATGGACAGAGGAGTCTGGTGGGCTACAGTTCATGGGGTCACAAAGAGTTGGACACGACTTACAAACTAAACCATCACCACCAGCTTATTTCCTGGGGCTGCAGCAAGGATACTCTCCTTCCTGCATACTCCGAGCCCGAGTTGTCAGGGAAAGCAGGACTCCTGGCTGCAGCCCTGACCAGTGACTGACAGGGACAAGCGGCATCAGTGCCCCAGCCCCCTTGCTCCCGGCTGAGGCGGTCTGGGGCGGGGTCTGTGCTTCAGGCCCCCGCTGTGTGCTGCCGCTTCCCCAGGACTCTGAGTTTGCACGCCGGCTCTGCCTCCTTTCCTCCCAGGCCTCATTCCCTACTCCCATCCTGCTCTTTCCTGGGAATACTCCTAAACAAATTATTTCACACACATCCTCATCTTAGGGTTTGCTGCCAGGGAACAGAGCTTAAGACAGTTTCCATGTTTTAAGAGAGCAGTTTGCTTGCCGTGTCAAGAACAGAGAGCATGCAGACCAGCTCGGGAGCTGTCAGAGGCGTCTGAACGGGAACCGCGAGGGTAGAGAAGTGGACACACACAGATTACATCTGAAGACGCAGTCTATTGGACCAGGCTCTAAACAGGATACAGGGAATAAGGGAGCGACAAATCAAGGGCAAATCAGATGTATGCAAATTGTTTCACATGAGCAGAACGGCACTTTGCTAAGGAGAGCTGATATTCTTAGAATCTCAGGTAATAATATGAAACATCGTCGGTAACAAGGACTACAGACACACAATAGAATTTAATTGCTGCTCCACAGTCTCACACTGGAAAATTACAATGCCTCGAATTTAATAGGTTTTATTTTTCAGAGTGAAGAGTTTGCTTTTACAATCTTCCACTGCCAGTGATGCTTTCGGATTAGAACCCATCAGAATCACTTTTTCATCCAGAAACAAAGCCCTTAGCTATTTACATAGATCAGTCAAGTTAGTCCAACTGAAACAAAAAAACCTTGCAGTCCTCTTTTTCCTTTATAGTCTAATCTCTTTGATGACCTCAGAAGGGATTTCAATTTCTTTTCATTTTGGCAAGACATTGATAATATAGGGAGAAAAAACTTTGGTGTGGGTATTGGAAGACCTGAGTTCTAGTCCACCAATCCCAGAACTTGAGTGGGTCACCTAAAATCTGATCCCAGTCTGCTCAACTGACTTCACTGCATTCTGCAAATATTTATTGAATTTATCAGGCTCAGTTATAGATTAAGAATACAGTGGTGAAAACCATCATTACAGTCCCTGACCTCACAGAGTTTACAGGCGGATAAAAGTCCCCCTCCTTATCCACAGACAAAATTGACATTTATAATATAAATGTTTTGTAAACTTAGTGGGGTGGACAAATGCAAGTATTACTATTAGTATCTGTGCTATTTTTCTACCTGTAATTTCTTAAATGTTTCTGCTAACTTTCAAATATTATCAATTGCAATTCACTTGCTTTTCTGATGCATCCTGAAGAAATGGTCATTGATGGTTGTGGCATAATCCTCCATCTGGAACTCCTTAGGTCCAATATATTTTGAAATTTAGGTATCACTTGAATATTAGATAATTCAGAGCAGATATATTAAGTAACACTCCCTAAAGGGACTGGGACAGATCCCTGTTATCAAACAATATTTCTGCAGTGAGCCATATGAATGCTCCCATTCAGCAAGATGAATAAAATATAGATATTCATGTCAGTTTAATTCAATATTGGTTATCAGATTAATGATTTAAAAAATTTTTTAAAACCAAGTTTGGTTCTCAGGTGTGTATTTGGGGTTTTTGGGGGGGTAGGGAATTGTTTGATTTTTGAGGTGTTTTTTTTTTTTTTGTAATTGCATTTAAGGAATTGTAGACCTAGAGGGCATATTGTTGAAAATAAGCAGGACATGGGTTGGGGCTTAAAAACCAAATTTATCAAAGAAATTCATTACAACTGCATTTGCTATCACGGTATTTGACCTATAGATGACCCAGCCTTATAGATAAACTGAAAGCACCTCCAGGTCCATTAATATTTCATTGATCCATAAAATACTCCCAAGTACTTATATTTATCAGCTTTGTAGAAAGCTACATCTGACGTAGAAACCACAGAAAAAATAAATAAAGGCAGCCTAGCTGTGTTGCCCAGGATCATAATTCATATGAACATTAGTAGTCAGCCATAATATCATCCTTAAGGCCCCAGGAGGGAGGGGCCACTGGAAACTGGCATGACAGAATTGGACCATCCACGTGGCGGGCCAGCTTATCACATGCTTGAAACGGCACCATCCAGAGAGATGGCTTTACAATTCACACTGGAGCCAATGACTTCCTAAAATAAAGACCAACTTCCTTTATCTTGGTCAGGCTCTAAAGGACCTTATCTTTCTCCATTTTTATTGACGGCCTGTCACACCCACCCACCTTTGCCTATTTCCCCTGCCTAAAATACCTGAACAGGCCCTACTCTACACAAATGGCTCCTCTTCATCATCCTGTTTCAGCTCAAAAGCACAAAAAGATCCCCATCGTGATCTGATCACCCAACTGATTACACGTGGCCCGCCTCTCCATGCTGCTATCCTTAACTTAAGCTTATCTGTAGCATCCTCTTTGCCACAGGAGGAAACACAATCACAGATTTGGGAAATTAGGACATGGACGTCTTTGGAGGCTGATCATTCTCCACGCATATGTCCTCCAAGGTGTCAACTAGAGCTTTACGCATCAAATCAACGTTTCAGGAGGTAGAATGTCTTCTTTCACTGATGAGAAAAGTAGGATGTGCCTGAAGACCACGCGTGCTGACAGATCAAAGAAAGCAGCAGATGCCCAGGGAGGGTCAGAAAACTACAGAGAAAATCCCGGGTCAACTTGAGAAACTTTATTGATCATTTACTTTGTGTCACTTACTGTGTGTGCTCGCTCTGGTGATTCTGTGCGTCTCATAGACTCTAACACGTCTATGTTTTACATCCTAAGGACTCAACTTTACATCTAAAGGACTTGATTTCTGTCAGTCTCTAAACTCTGATTTCTACTTTGCTTAGCTCTATTTTCAGGCATGCTTTCTCCATGCGAAAACACTCAGAAATTACAGAATTACACTACCTAGAAATCCTACAGGGGGCAAGTACCGCAGATAGGAACACGTCTTCCTCTGGTTCTGCGATTCTAGATTGAATATTACTGAAACACTTTGGGTCAGAGGGCCAGCCAAACCTATGTTGTGCTAATTGGCTCAGTGTGGTCACATGTCCACCCCTGGAGTTGGGAGCAGTAATGAGATCAGCTTCTACCACTCATGGGCTGAGAATGGAGAAGAATGATACCATGGAAAATCAGAAGAACAGACAGTTGTTGCAACGGAATAATCACCAAGTATTTACTGCAAATAATTTTGTTTCCCCTTTTCTGGGAGATGCTAGGCAGATTGATGTAAAACATGACATCATTCTTGTTAAGAAGCACAAAATCCCCAGACAGAGCACACACAGTAAATGATCAATAAAGTTTCTCAAACAGAACTGGGGTTTTTTCCTGATATTTTTATGACCCTCTGTAGGCACCTCTTCCTTTGTTTTGATCTAAGCATCATCATTTATGCTCTCCAACTACATCCCTCTTTTCTTATTGGTGAAAGTAGTAAGACACTCTAAATATAAACTATTTTCTCTTCTCTTTTGGTTGAAATATGACCCTACCATGGATGGGCCTAGAATTATGAGGTTAAGCAACAAGGCCGTTACTATTGTAACAGCCATATCTAATGCCCACCTTCCTCTTAGGGCCCCTACCAACATCTTCAGGAGATACATGATTTACCAGCAAGATATGCTCAAAAACTCCCAACCATTCCTGTTCTGCCATTCTAACGTCACTCGATGAGCAGATGTTGCTCAAAGAATATGTCAGGAGCCACTAGGTTCACCAGCTTTCACCCACAGACCACAGAAGAGTTTGTGACTTTAATCAAAGTTTGTCATCCACCCAGAACTTAAGAAATGAATTTCGATAAAAGGAAATTTAAGCTTCTGAAAGTTACCTAGCCCTAGAGCCACAAGGGTGAATTCTGGGTCCAAAAAGAAAAGAAAAATCAATCATGACAATTATTTTACTAAATTATTTTAAACTGCAGCATATGGAGAAGGCTCAGGTAAATGTCGGCTGTCACGCCAACAAGCAGTGCTGGCCCCGCCACTGACCTTTTTCTTGTTAAAATGCATGTCAATATGCAAAATAGAAGTGTCCCTATCAGAGCCAAATGTGCTCTCATTTCTAGGGGTTTCCAAAACAATCTGGAGAAAATGGAATTCAAGGGACAATTCTGTTTTGCTAGAGACATGAACAAACAACCTTTAAAAATTGTCTTCTTTGAGGGCTGGCTTTCAGTGGATTCAGACCTGAACTTGCTTCAGAATAAGGCGAGATGTGTGGGACGCCCCGATAACTGCATTCCACGATAACCTAGTCATTCAGAGCTCCCATCTCTGCCAACCTCCACATCTAGAATAAACCAAAAGCCAGCAGAGGCATAAGAAATAAACCTCAGAACAGTCAAAACAGAGGCTGCCAAACCCAATGGCTTTGCTAACCAGAGAGAGATAATTAGCATCTCTGGGCTCCCATACAGCCAGTAGTAAACAATCCAACAGCCTCGGTCTGTCAGTCCAGGGCTCATCAGAAACCAGAAGGCACCCGTCTCAAGTTCGGGCGCTTCACAGGCCGCTCAGCGAAGGGGCGCGGGCACAGAGCAGCCCGGGAGCGCCACCGCCCCAGCCTGGGGGGCAGGGCTTCCAGACTCAGAAAGAAGGAAAAGCTGGGTGGAGAACACTGCCTTGACCACAGCGGCATCAAGGAGCACGAGCCAAGACAAACCCAGAGGAAGGGAACCTAGGAAGTCACATCCCAGCCCCGCTGTCTCCTCTCCCAACTCGCTGACTGGAAAGCTGGAGGGGCCGGGGTGGGGGCAGGAGGGTGTGTCCCTAAACATCACAGGGGGAGGTGGATCTGCCCAGGCAAACAGATCCCTAAACATCACAGGGGGAGGTGGATCTGCCCAGGCAACCAGATCCCTAAACATCACAGGGGGAGGGGGATCTGCCCAGGCAACCAGATCCCTAAACATCACAGGGGGAGGGGGATCTGCCCAGGTAACCAGATCCCTAAACATCACAGGGGGAGGGGGATCTGCCCAGGCAAACAGAGTTGGGGAGGCCTGATGGGTCGTGCGGATTTCTCATCTCATGGCATCTGGGGAAACCCGAGGTGACTGTTAGAAAAGCACACGGCTGTAGTCAGGAATTTCTGGTAAGAATGAAGTGACGGTTTTTACGGCGGATGCCAGGATATCCCAGCGTGTGCATGGTTCACTCAGAGTGCACAGATTCTCTCCCCAGAGAAATTCAGATACACATTATATGAAACAGGGCCGTTTAAGGCAGGGCCCCACTTCTCCGCGGCGCCCGAAGACGCCCCTTCAGTCTAGATACATCGATGACTTAATAACAAGCAGCCCAGAAAAGTTTGCAAAGACTTCCATAAGCTCATCCTCAACAGGTAGAGACGTGTTTGGGAGATTCTTAGGTTTCTCTCCAAAGTGGTTAAAATTCATTGCTTCATGCACGAAACACACAAAAATCATAACTGACCTTTTATTGAGTTTTACTATGCATTGGGAACTTTCCATGCAAATACCATTTTATCCTCACCTTTGCCTCATGAGCTAGTATGATTACTTCACTCTCATTTCACACTAGACAGCTGAGTAATCTGTCCAAGTTTCCACAGCCAGAAAGATCCAGTGCCTGGCATAAATGTGGGCACTCTGGCTCCAGAGCCTCATTCCTAACCAGACACGCAGTCCCTCTTTTCCACGTTCACGCACCTGCCGTGTGTAAAGCAGAATGCAAAGATGATTTTTAAAAACCAAAAGAAAGAACCACTTTGTGGTTAAGTACAGAAAAGGCATCCGTGGTCCAATACTTTGCTACTGCTGTGTGACACATTACAATCAATTTAACAGCTTAATGACACCCATTAATCAGCTCTTGGTCTATAACAGGCCAGAAGTCCAGGCGGGGCATGGCTGAGTTTTCTGCTCTGGGTCATACAAGGTTGAAGCCCAGGGCCTGGCTGAGCAGCATTTGTGTCTGCTGCTAGAGGCAGATCTATTTCGTACCTCCTTCAGATTGCTGGAATAATCCAGTTCCTTAAGGCTGCAGGGACCGAAGTCTGTTTTCTCTGTGGCTGTTGGCAAGGACCACTCACAGCTCAGAGAGGCCCCCAGACTCCTGGCCATGTAGCCTCTTCCATCCTCAGAGCTGGCAATAGACACCCCCACTCATGTCAAATCCCTTCCATGCTTTAAACCTTTCTTCATGAACAGCTCCCGTTTCTCTTCAAAGGCTCACTTGGGAAGGCCAGGCCCACCCACGACAATCTCCCTCTTGTGAGGTCAATTCAGTATGCATCTCAATTTATATAGGCAAAATCCTTTTTTCCATAGGAGTGAAAAAAATCCCAAATCCTTTCTTCATCATATCTACAGGTTCTTCCCACACGCAAGGGGGTGGGGTAGGGGGATTATCCAAGGCAACTGACACCAAGGAGCATACTACAGTCCTGCCTACAACCTCTGGTGTCAGCAGAGCATGACTCGAGCCAATAACATAGACTTAGAAGCCACTGACCATGCAGCTTTGACTTCACACTATACAGGTGGTCCCTGCACTCAGCCACTGTTATTCAGGTTGCCTGATTTCTCTGAAGCCCAGGGCACTTCCTGAGGTATACAGTATATACCTCGAAGGGTTGCTGGGAGGAGTAAGGAGTAACTCTGTGTGACTACCTAGCACAGTAAGCTGGCAAAGAGGAGGCATTGAGTAACTCTCAGCTGTTAGAATAACGTTAGCACTGCTGTTCACATCTTTGTTGCTATTCATATTTGAATTATTTAACCAGAATTGAGATAAGCTCAGGATGAGTTCATAGCACAGCCGAGAAAATCTCTGGCTTCTGTGTTTTAACATGGATTCTGGGAGCAATAAGCCTGGTCACTGATGCATCAACTCAGAAATAAAAGCAAGTGGCCCCTGGCAAGAAAGGAACAAGAATATCTCACATTCCATCTCCATTTACAAGAGATGTATCACTCTTTATAGATTCTTGGAACAACAAGAGCACAAAGGCTTCCAGAGAGAAAAGCCTGAAATATTCTAATATATGGACAAAAACATTTGTATGATTCTTCAAAGCATAGTCTCCGCCCAAAGCAGACAAGCAATTGAAAAAATAAAAATGTCCTCCTCTATTTATTTAAACGATCACAAGCTCCTCGTTTGCATTTGCTTTCATTTGAAAAACACTGTGTGTCAGGCAACTTCCTACAAGACAGAACTTATTTTAGCTCCTTTTGCTTCATCAGTCAAGGGAAAGCCCACAAGGAGATGAGTGGGTGCTGCTTCATCAAGGGGGACTATGACCTTCCTGGAAGCATCACCCTCTTTAACTAAGAACAACAAGGAAGCATTTTCTGGTTTTGTTTACAGCAGTGGCCTCAAAAGTTGTAAAGAGACAGGAAAAAAAGGCAACATTAGATCTTCTATTTATACTTATTTTCATACTAAAAATAAGAAAGAAATTAAGCTTTGTTATATTTTTAATAAGCAGCTTGGCACTTGTCTCACTCAATCTGAGTCAGTTGCATATGGTGTTGCAGGAATCCTGAAAAAAGATGGGAATCCTACAACCCAGCAGAATTCTTATTCCTTCCAGCCTACAGCATCTTCAGGTTTTCCCAATTTACACGTGCCCGGTAATAAGGCTCCAAAGATTTCACTACCTGCTCATCGCTATGGGGGCTTCTCAGGCAGCACAGTGGTAAAGAATCCGCCTGCCATTGCAGGAGACCCAAGAGACAGGGGTTGATCCCTGGGTCGGGAAGATCCCTTGGAGTTGCAGATGGCAAGTCGCTCCAGTTGTCTTGCTTGGGAAACTATGGACAGAGGAGCCTGGCAAGCTAACAGTCCACGGGGGTCACAAAGAGTTGGATGTGACTGAGCACACACACAAGCTCTTGACTGCAGCAACTCTTACAACATGGAGGAGTGGCTTCAAAATTCCTACAAGGAGATCTGAGCTGAAGGAAATGTCAACAGTGCAAAGAATCTGCATTCAATAAGAAAACAGCAAAACTTCCACTCCTATGAGCTCTTTCTTAGTTACACTGTGAGATTAAAAAAAAAAAAAAAAATTCCACTCCTATGAGCTCTTCCTTAGCTACACTGTGAGATTAAAAAAAAAAAAAAAAAGTGATGATCACCTAGAAATGCCAAGAAATCAAAACCCATAGAGTTATCAGGAAGATTATTTCAAATACAGATTTACAGTTATATCAACTGCCCGATTCTTTTTTGTATTAGAATATAGGCTGCAGAAGGGCAGGGACTTAATTTTTAAAACACTACTTCCCCATAGTCTTTGCTTGACACGTAGTAGGTGTTCCACAAATATCTATCAATAAGATACTGAATTTGTAATGGTGAGTGGGGCAGACTATATTTCCCAAGGATGTATCCAACAATATCTCCCGTCCCACATGTGGCTCACAGTGTGATCTCGTCATATGCTTATTAACAGGGATAGTCTAATTCCCCACTTCTTAAATCTGGACAGGCGTATGACTGCTTGGATGGACAGCTTAGGAAGGAAGGAACAGTCTCCTGAGATTAAGTCAGGAAAAGCCAGGCAGCCTCTCCATCTGGTCTTCTTCTGATGTTTGTTCTGAGGGAAGCAGGCTAACAGGTTAGAGGTTCAGCTCTACTGAGACCATCATCATGGAGACGCCACAGGACTGCGCCCCGGTCAACGGCCCCAGCTGAGTCCCAGCGCTCCAGTCCTGTGAACGCGACCCCTGCACATCCAGCACGTCGAAGCTCCACGTGACTGAACTCTGGCCAGCACCATGCTGCGCTTAGTCACTCAGTCGTGTCCGAGTCTTTGTGACCCTGTGGGTTGGACGGTAGCCCACCAGGCCCCTCTGTCCATGGGATTTCCCAGGCAAGAATACTGGAGTGGGTTGCCATGCCCTCCTCCAGGGGATCATCCCAACCCAGGGATCAAACCATGTCTCCCGCATTGCAGGTGGATTTTTTACCATCTGAGCCACCAAGGAAGCCCTCTGGCTTCCACCAATGAGGCACTCCACACAAAGACCACCCAGCTGAGCCCTTTCCGAATTCTGACTGGGAAAATGTGAGCAAAATAAAAGTGTTGGTTGAAATTACTAAATTTGGGGATGACTGGATGCTCAGCACAAAGAAACTGGAATAATGGTCTTCATCCCAATACATGTGAGGTCTCGGTATGTTTGAAAATAATAACATGAAGCCATCAAAAGTCAAGAAACGTAAAATTTTGCTTGGAGATCACATTTAACATTAATTTTGTTTAGTGAGAGCAGAGATTTCTTTTACTATTAATTAATAAAATAATTAGATTACAAGCTGTTTATTTCAGTTTAATGTTGCTCATTTAAACTTCTTACTTTTATTTATGCTTTACAGTAGACATAAGATATTAATATTTCAGTGCAAATAATGATCTGATATGGGGGGAGGGACTTAGTGGTAAAGAATCCACCTGCCAATGCAAGAGACACAGGTTCAATTCCTGGGCCTAGGAAATCCCATGGACAGAGGAGCCTGGAGGGTTACAGTCCATGGGATCACAAACAGTCAGACATGACTGAATGAATGACTAAACAGCAAAACAACTTCATTTCCTCATCAGGAAAAGAGAGCTGATTACAGCATCAACTGCACAAACTTCTGGCCAGAATTAAATGAGATTATATTTTCTCTGAGGTGGGGAGTGGAGGCCACCGCCTGAGAGGAGTCTCTGCTCTCCTGCTCATGGTCCAGTTTGCTTGGGGGATGCATTTAACTGCTCTGCAACTGGTCCTCACCAAGAGAAGCAGAATGAACAGCAGTGCTTGCCGCCCACGAGTTTATAGCTGACGTCCCAGGTGTCCTGCACTGCTTCTGGCAGATGGCAAGCACTCAGCACACAGTGGCTGCTGGCCACACGGAGGTTCTTCTCTCACTAGGTTGCAAGTCCCATAAGGACAGGATTTTTGCCTGTTTTAGTTGCTGCTATAGAACAGGGCCTGACATAGAACAGATGTTCAATAAATTTGCTTATGTAATGACCAGTTTGTTTAATGACCAGTTAAACACTTGTCATCAATAGGAAATACACTATCCCTCATGGGCTTCCCAGGCGGTGCCAGTGGTAAATAATCCACCTGCCAATGCAAGAGATGCAAGAGACGTGGGTTTGATCCCTGGGTGGGGAAGATTCCCTGGAGGAGGAAATGGCAACCCACTCCAGGATTCTTGCCTGGAGAATCCCACGGACACGGAGTCTGGGAGGCTACAGTCCACAGCGTCGCAGAGTCTGACATGACTGAGCACACACACTGTCCATCCAGACTGGCTCAGTCCTTAGCCTTCCCATCTAAGCATCCCATGTTTCCCAGATTTTCTGACTGGGATTTTTTATTCAATGAAGAGTTATAAGCACATATTTTACTCTGAATACCAACCTATACTCTAGGATATCTTCTCCCAGGAGTTTATCTTCCCACCGGGGGGGGGGGGGTACTACATTTCAGGTGGTTGATGAGGTCAATGAAAGAAAGAAAGTCCAGTGATGTCAGGGAGTTGGGCGGATCATTGTTGAAAGGGAGTGGTCAGGGAAGGATCCCAAGAACATGGCTTTTGAGCTGATCGCCAAAAGATGGGGAGAAGTCAGCCACGGAAAGAGAGCTGAGAGAGGAGAACTCAAGGTAGTAGTCGTGAGCCGGATCACAGGTTACACTGTTGTTGGTGTTCAGTCGCTCAGTCGTGCCCGGCTCTTCTGTGACCCCAAGGACTGTAGCCCAGCAGGCTCCTCTGTCCATGGGATCTTCCAGGCAAGAATACCAGAGTGGTTGCCATTTCCTTCTCCAGGGGATCTTCCTGACCCGGGGATTGAACCCACTGCTCCTGCATTGGTAGGCAGGTTTTTTTAATCACTTTTAACACCTTAGCAAGCAGCATTGTCTACATGCGGAAGAAAGGGACCACCAGCTGCATTCAGTGAGCCCAGAATCACCCTGCAGAACCAGGAGATGCTCAGAAAGCACGTCAGATGCTAAGCATGTCCTTGTGCTTCTCATCTTTCCATCTCAAACCAGCATTTGCCAATTGTTCCCCTATACTAAACTCACTATACTGTTCCGGAAGTGATGTGTGTATTTTTTATGAATCTGAATACACACATACATGTAAACATATGCATTCTGCAAATGACCCTGAAACAGTGAAGCACACTTAAGAAGCAGGTACCAGTTCCTGCTGTCTAAGGTCAACCTAGGCTTGGGGATTTCTTCCTCCCCTCTTTCTGTCTCGAAGCACAGAAATGCTGCATTTTGTATGTTTTTCCCCACTGTGATCATTCTGATTTTGTGACTGTGTATTAGTTGCCCTGGCAACATGGCAGGCTTGGATCTGATTGGTCAGGCTGGCAGGTTCACTGTCAGAGTGTGGGCCCAGTCTTGAGCGGTAGATACATGGGTGTTAGCCAGAGCTACACAGACAAGCTTGGCCAAGGAGACCTGGTCTAGCAGAACCTCTGTATCCCTTCTGCCAGCTAAAAAGACCTTTCTCCCACCTGCTGTGGATGTTCCTTGCACTGCTTTTGGGAAGATGCAAACTCGTCTGCATCTTTGAAATATCTGTTAGAAAATGTGCTCTGTATCGGTATTTCAGCCCACAGTGCTGAACACATTTATCTGTGATGAGAAATTAATTCTTGAGGAAGTTAAGGGAGAATGATCCAATTGCTGGACCATGGGATTAGAACCTGCTACACAGCCTTAATTATGACATGCTGTGCAATCTGGAATGAGTCACAAACTCGGGCAAATGCTTCATTTTCTGTAAATAAATTTCATTCATAAAGAAAGAGCCTCCCTTAAGAATGAGGTCCTAAGAGCGTAGTGTGCTAAAGATTTTAAATGGGACAAAATTCCAGGACATTTTACGCCAGTAATATGGAATCATTTATTTATTCAATTTTCAAGGTGCATTGTTTACTTATTAGAGTCTGGCTCTATTCATTTGCCAATTACCTAGGAAAAATACAAACTCCTACCTTTAGCTGAAAATCTTTACTGGCCAGTGAATAAAGAATTCAGCACAAAGTACAGACCAATGACTAACAAAGTAACAGCTGTATCTTTCTTATTTGCACGAATTTCTATATAGCCATACTTGGCTTACTTTTCACAACCTTTGCGTTTTCAAAAGCATGTCACTGATGCCTAGATCTACCGTCCTCTCTACACTGGAACATATTATGTTTAACTGCACTATATAACCAGCACAGTCTTAATATAGATGTAAAAGTCATTGGCAAGCAGTCATTTTTCACCTGGGTTAAGCGTTCCAGTATGTTCAGCTCCAGGAAAGCTAACATTTAGGCTGTCCAATTTCAAAGAAAAAAAAAAATCTGAAAAGAGGTAAGAACCACCTTCCAAACAGTCTTCCAAAAAAGATGACTGCATAGTAATAATTAATTCCTCTGCTAAACTTACTGGAGGGAAAACATGCCTTATGAAACTCCTTTTTTTGCCTCCATTGAGAATAAATGCCTTGTTAATTGTGCACAGAGCAAGGATAGAATCAAGAGTACGATCAGGGAACCAACCAATCCTTCAGGATTTAACCAATAAAACAACTGATATTAGCTCTCAAATGTCACATGCTTTCTACAATATCACCTCATGTTCTTGGGTTTTGTTACAGAGTCTTGTTTGCAAGACCATCAGTACTTCATACAGAATAAATATGGTTAACAAATTCACTGTTTTCTTTTTTACTCATAGCACAATTACGTAGCCTGAAATTTGTATGAAGGGCATTAATTTAAATGTAAATCCCAGAAGTAGGAAATGGCAACCCACTTCAGTATTCTTGCCTGGAAAATTCCATGACAGAGGAGGCTGATGGACTATAGTCCCTGGGGTCACAAAGAGTCAGATATGACTGAGCAACTGAGCTCATGTGCAAATATTGAAAATATGGACTTTCCTGGGCTCAGCAGTTTAAAAAAAAAAAATCCGCCTGCCAATGCAGAAGACACAGGTTCTATCCCTGGATCGGGAAGATCCTCTGGAGTGGCAACCCACTCCAGTATTCTTGTCTGGGAAATCCCATGGACAGAGGAGCCAGGCAGGCTGCAGTCCCTGGGGTCACAAAGAGTCAGACAGGACTTAGCAACTAAACAACAGCTTAAATATATCCGAATTTTGATGACCCTCCTTTGGTGTGTTTTCATTGTGGGTGTAACAGTGGGAACCGCCAGGGGAAGTGGCCTGGGCCTCTCTGGGGTCAAGAGGCCTGCCTGTTCTTCAGGGAACACCCTTCTCTTGGGAAGCGGGTGGGGGCCTCTGGCACGAAGAGCCTCCCCCGTCGAGCCCCAGCTTTGGCCTGTCCTGACCGGTCCTGTTCTCAGAAGCCACCCTCCCTGACCTCTCACTCCCCAGAACTCTGGGCCGCAGACAAGTGCCCAGAACATCAGCTTCCGATCTTTAGGAAAGATACAGCAGAACAAGCACATGAAAGCCGCAATGTCTGCGAGGATAGCACTCACTGAAAGGGAAAAAAATTAATAAAGGCAGGGCCAGGAAGGAGGGGCTGGTTAGAAACAACAACAAAAGCTCACTTGGAGCCAACGGAGATGATCTGAGCAAAGAATGGAGCCCACAGCAGAGCCCGTGCGGATCCAGGGAGAGGACGCGGTGCAGAGAAAGGAGACAAAAGGACGGGGACCAGGCGGCCGCACAAAGCCTCGCGGTCCTACACACACGCGCGGTCCACACGCCAGGAATCCCGGCGAGTGGGAACAAAGGGAGTCATAGCAACCTCGGCGCCGTCCTGCTACCGCTGCGATGCTCCTGCTCGTCCGTCAAGGAGCCGCCCGCCGGATCCAGACCCGGCATTCTCCCGGGAGGTTGGCTGCCCGTCGAGGGGTCCAGGCCCCGGCAGTGCACTCGTCTCCCTTCCCTCCTTCCGCCCCCCATAAAATCTGAGCTCGGTCTGTGCCAAGCCGCCCCCTCCCTCCTCCCAACAGCTGCTTCTCCGAAAGTCAGGGAAACAATCCGGCGCAGCAACCTGACACACTCACGTCCCCAGTTAGGTCTCCCCAGTTGTTTCAGATCTGGGTAGAGCAGCCTTCCCCTGCGCTCTCGAAAACTCCCCTGTTCCTTTGAAAACAAAGACAAGATAATAACAGAAGAACAGGAGGAAAGCACATAAACGCATTTTGCTTGATCTTGAGAAATCAAGCATGCTACTGTTCGAACTCATGTGGGATTGTGGGTTTCCAGTGGGATATAAAGCTCATTTACCTGTGCCTAATTCAGAAGAGGAAAGCTCATTTCCTTCCACCTCTATCTTCTACTTAAATTATAGGTCTCTTCTTTATTAATAGACCATCGTGTCTTTTCTACTTTCTTCTGGTTTGAGTGGGGGAAATACTGTGACACCAGAAAAAAAAAGAGATGAGTGTTTCGCCAGCAAGATTTGGAAGCCTGTACAAAATAAAAGAGAACTTTTACAAGAACCTAATGGAGATATTGACATGTGTGTCTGGAAATCTAAACTTAGCAAAGTGTAAGGGAAGAACAGGCTTTCTCACTTTATTTCTGTATCTGGAAAGTTTCAGCGGCTGGTACCATATGAATATTTATTAATGCATTGTGAATCAGAACCTGTGATTATTACTCAAACTATCTTTTTACCTTACAAGCTTCAACTCAAAAGAATAAAAACACATCTGCTTTTGCTCTTCCCATATTTTATTCAATGTTTTAACAGCTTTGCTGTAAATATCTCATCCATTACGATTCAGTTGTGACTGTATCGACTTCACATCTCCTGCTTTATTACTGTCACTGCAGTGAAACAATACACTGTTAATTCTGCTAACTAACAAATTCATTGTTCAAGCTAGTCAGTGATCTCCTGTTTGTTGGTCCACATGTTAAAAGAGAATTGGTTATAAATCAAAGAAGGGATTGAGTGAGGCGTGTTCCCTTTGTTCAGACGAATGGGTCTTTATTTGAGATCGTCGCTTAATATGCTGTCGTGGAAGAGATGAGTAAATCGGAAGATAGGGCCAAATGCAACCATATTAGATAAAGAGGTTGCACAACCCTCAAAGAATTCAGCTCTGGGATATGCAGGCACCCTTACAACTTCCGATTCTCCGCGTGAAACCTGCACCTCCTTTACAGCTTGCATCCAATGGACACCTTGCAAACCCGTCTTCTAGGTTCTTTCCAGCAGAAAGAATGTGTTCCCATTTCTTTTCCCCTGCTGCTGCTGCTAAGTCGCTTCAGTCATGTCCGACTCTGTGCGACCCCATAGACGGTAGCCCACCAGGCTCCCCGTCCCTGGGATTCTCCAGGCAAGAATACTGGAGTGGGTTGCCATTTTTCTTCTATTTTCCCCTAGGTGTGACTTAGTTTGTCCAACAGCTAAGAAGGTGGGCTCTGCATTCCCACAGGCCTGGCTTGCATTCCAGCTCCAGCATCTCCCAGAAGAACGGACTCGGATGATTTAGTTACCATCCCTGAACCGCATGTGCAAAACGGGCACTTCCATCATTCTTCTTCATCAGGTCGTTGTGATAATGAAAGGAGCAAATCTTTGTAAAGCTCTGGGCCAGTCAGGATTCAGTGCAGAAAACAGAAACCACTCCAGTTATTCCAAGCGTTAACTGAGTTAATTTGAGTGATGGGTATACCAGTTAGGGCTTCCCAGGTGGTGCTAGTGGTAAAAAACCTGCCTGCCAATGTAGGAGACATAAAAAGATGTGGGTTTGATCCCTGGGTCGGGAAGATACCCTGGAGGAGGGCATGGCGACCCACTCCAGTATTTTTGCCTGGAGAACTCCTTGCACAGAGGAGTCTGGCGGGCTATCCTGGAGTCCACAGTGTTGCAATGAGTCGGACACGACTGAAGCAACTTAGCACGCATGTATATACCAGTTGTTATTACCATGATAATGTTGAAAAACACACACACATGCACACACACATCAGCTGAAAACAAAGAGAATTTGTTTAAATCACAGGTCTGCAGATCAGAAACAGAAGCTTGGGCTTGGCTGGGCAGTACTGGGCAGTTCTTCCGGTCATGCTGGTCTCACCCCATGTCTTGCTGTTGGCTGGTGCATCTGGACCAAATGTGTGAGTCTCCAGCTGGATATCCTAGGCATTTTCCAGGCAGAGGCAGAGGAGAAAATGGGATCTTTCTTGGGTTATGTTTGCCAGTATCCCATTGATCAGAGAGCTTCATGTTAAGCCCACAGACAGGGCTGATGTAGACAGAAGGTCCCACCCAGAGTGGCTACACCTTCAGGTGACCAGTCATGCCAGTTTTCCAGGGTCTGAGGAGGTTCCCTGAACGCAGAACTGTCAGTGTTAAAACTGGGGCAGTCCTGGACAAACTGGGATGCACTGGAAACCGCTGGCACCTTTCTGGGGAAAGAACATGGATGCAAGGAGGGTCTTATACAAGGGTCTAATAAAAGTCTTACACAAGGGACTTAGATGTTGCCTATCAAGTCATTGGGCGAACTGGAAGGAAGACTACTAGTTTGCAGGTCATGGTAACGTTTTTGCTGCTGTGACCATTCCTGCTGATGTCTCAACCCGGTGATAATCAGACACGGGAACCTGGCGTCTGACTGACATGCGGTCACACCGTGAGCCCTTGCTTGTTAACCATCATGGTTGCAGGAGGCAGCTCTGTCTCACTCCCACCTTCCAGATCTCACACATGACAACTGATGAAGAGAGTCGAACTCTACCCTGGAACTCTGACCACCTGGGGACCTTGGGAATCATTCTACCAAGCTTCCCAACCTCCCAGAAGAGGAGGAAGAAATGGGTGTGGAGGCACCAAGCATCCACCACAAAGGCCTCCTCGGGCATGTGGCTCATGGGGAGCACTGTCAGCTGCGGTGGTGGCATCACTTACACTGATTCACTGACACGACCCACCCCTAATCCCAGGCTGGTGACTCTCTCTCTAGGTTAGCTAAAATTAGAAGCAAACTCCTAAGGTAACTGATTCCTAGAATGCTACTCTCAAAAGGGTAGAATCACTTTAAAGAAAACAGCTTTTGTAGCATTTCAACTCCCAGGGACAATTGGGGAATTTTAAGACATAAGCCTTTTTGCACTTTGTTTTGTTTGAGGTATTATTGGGTTTTCTTTTTTTCTCCTAATTCCACTTCTGAAAATTATCTGGGTATCCTCAACCTCTGAAAGGTTTTCTTCAAACTCTGGGTGAAGATTGACATCAGTACTCATCACTTCAGCCCAGCTGACTTCTTTGTAATCACATAGTTACAAAGTCAATAGGAAAAGATGATAAATTCTGAGGGTATCTGAAGCGAGCATCACAGATCCTGGCCTATATCTGACCTATTCTATTAAATAAAAAACAAACTTATTTTAAGAAGGTCATTTGTGTCTACTGATTTTAAAACACAAATGAGCTGAATTTATTAGGAAAAATTCTGTTTCATTAGAGACAATTTTTCTAAGATACAGTTCCTTAAGGAAAACATACCTTGGTTGTGATTCTAAATCTGTCTCCTGAGAAATCTTGGATGCCTGCTGATCATTTTGAATTCTTTGCCACCCTTAACTTTCTGGCTGCATGTTAGAAATCATTTTAAATGAATTGAATAAAATTCACAAGTGTTATATGCCAGCAAATGATGAACTCACAGGAAATATGACTCAAATCCACTTTTTTTCATTTTGTTTTTTTCTAATAATAAATAGAAATGAACAAATGTGGCTTTAATGACATCTTGGAGTGAGAGCTTTTATATATAGTATCAGTTGGAAGCATGTAATGCTTTGGTGAAATAAATTCCACTCTGCATATTTATAACCAGATTGAAAAAGGTGTGTTTGTTATTTTGTGTGACACACCCTAATGATAGTGAAGTTTTTATATATGAAGATTTACATGCTCCATCATAAAAACGAACAATACTTCAGCTTACAAAATCTTTCTTGATTGAAGATGTTTTTGTACTTACTTAGTTTCCAATTACTTTTTTAACCTGCACTCACAAACTTACAAATACCTATTCCTCATTCCTGTAAAGCCGTCAACAGATATTCCAAATCGCATCAGTTGAGAGAAAATATGGGGCATCTGTTAAGAGTGACAAGTTCTTCTTTCGACAGCTGAGGTTCTGGTCATTAGCTAATTACAGTTTATGTCAGGCCAACCTCTTTGGGTTGCAAAAAAAGAAAAAGAAAAACTGGCTCGAGAAAAAAGGGGATCCACTGGCATATGTATAGAGGGCTGGTTTCAGACACAGCGGGATGAAGGCACGCAGATGATGTCAGCAGAACCTGGTATACCTTCATCTCTCAGCATTGCCTTCTGACTTGGGGTAACTTTCTTTTAAGACAGGATCTGTCCACAAAAGTCACAAGATGATAATAGCTCCAATTATTTCCCTCCCCCACTCTCTCCCTCCCACCTCCTACCAGTTGAGGAAAATCAAGAAAATTCCTCAGTTCAGTTCAGTTCAGTCGCTCAGTCGTGTCCAACTCTTTGAAACCCCACGACCCGCAGCATGCTACGCCTCCCTGTCCTTCACCAACTCCCAGAGTCCACCCAAACTCATGTCCATTGAGTCGGTGATGCCATCCAGCCATCTCATCCTCTGTGGTCCCCTTCTCCTCCCACCCTCAATCTTTCCCAGCATCAGCGCCTTTTCAAAAGAGGCAGCTCTTCACATCAGGTGGCAGTTTCAGCTTCAGCATCAGTCCTTCCAATGAATACCCAGGATGGATCTCCTTTAGGATGGACTGGTTGGATCTCCTTGCAGTCCAAGGGACTCTCAAGAGTCTTCTCCAACACCACACTTCAAAAGCATCAATTCTTCTGGGCTCAGCTTTCTTTATAGTCCAACTCTCACATCCGTACATGATCACTGGAAAAACCATAGCCTTGATTAGATGGACCTTTGTTAACAAAGTAATGTCTCTGCTTTTCAATATGTTGTCTAGGTTGGTCATGACTTGCTTCCAAGGAGCAAGAGTCTTTTAATTCCATGGCTGCAATTACCATCTGCAGTGATTCTGGAGCCCCCCAAAATAAAGTCAGCCACTGTTTCCACTGTTTCCCCATCTATTTCCCATGAAGTGATGGGACCAGATGCCATGATCTTCGTTTTCTGAATGTTGAGCTTTAAGCCAACTTTTTCACTTTCCTATTTCACTTTCATCAAGAGGCTCTTTAGTTCCTCTTCGCTTTCTGCCATAAGGGTGGTGTCATCTGCATATCTGAGGTTACTGATATTTCTCCTGGCAGTCTTGATTCCAGCTTGTGCTTCCTCCAGCCCAATGTTTCTCATGATGTACCCTGCATATAAGTTAAATAAGCAGGGTGACAATATACAGCCTTGACGTACTCCTTTTCCTATTTGGAACCAGTCTGTTGTTCCATGTCCAGTTCTAACTCTTGCTTCCTGACCTGCATATAGGTTTCTCAAGAGGCAGGTCAAGTGGTCTGGTATTCCCATCTCTTCTATTGGCTCAAACTGTTCACACACAACAATGGTATATAAGCCACCTACTGCTGTGTAACAAATTAAACCTCAAAAACTTAGCAGCTTAAAACAACATGACTAATTATCTCCAAGTTTCAGTGGGTCAAGGATCCAAGCAAGTCTTGAACAGACAGATCCTGCAGTTCAGGCTCTCTCACTAACTGCACTCAAGGTGCTGGCCATGGTTCCAGTCATCTTGAGCTTCAGCTGGGGCAGGATCCACTCCCAGAGGACTTTGGTGGTGTGGGCAGGATTCAGTTCCATGGGGCTGTTGGGCTGAGGGCCTCCTCTCTTCACTGACTCTGCAGAGGCCACGCTCTGTTCTCTGTTATATGGGATTCTCCTAATGGCAGCTCACAATAGGGCAGGTGGCGTCATCAGAACAAGCAAATGAGAAAGAGACACAGAGAGGGAATTCACCATCTTTGACCCTAATCTTGGAAGTAACATCCCTTTTACCATATTTTAATCATTAGTAGCAAGCCACAGTCCACCCACATTCAAGGGGAAGGAATTACACAAAGCAGTGAATATCAGGAGATGGGGACCGGGGTAGCCATTCCAGGAGCTCCTACCCAAAGAGTAATGAAATTTGCTCGTCGATTTAAATATAGTAATAATAATTTATATAATAAATATAAACCAATCAGCAAATTTCACTACTTTTTGTGGTAGGAGGTCCCAGGTTAAAACACAAAGCTTCCCTGCTGGCTCAGATGGTAAAGAATTCACCTGCAGTGCAGGAGACCAGGGTTCGATCCCCAAGTCAGGAAGATCCCTGGAGAAGGGAATGGCAGCCCACTCCAGGATTCTTGCCTGGAAAATTTCATGGACAAACAAGCCTGGCCAGCTACAGTCCATGGGTCACAAAAATGTTGGACATGACTGAGCAAATAACAGTTTCACTTTCATGTTACAATATAGGCTTTATAAAAGTTGTTTTAGTCTGTATAATAATTCATTGAGTAAATGCATCAAAGCTTATTTAACTTTAAATTTATTAAAGAGAATTGTTTACAGACTTTAAAATTTTCTCTGCAATTGCAGAGAAAACTGTGGTTCATAATTTAATATCCAGGAAAAAAACAAACTCAGATGCTCACAGGGGCGTGGCAATGCTAGCCTCTAAAGGAACAGTGGCCACTCAGGTCCAGCTTCCTATCATCGTGTGGGAGCATGAAAATGGTATGAACAGAATTCCTGATTTTTCAAGAAAAATAGGCAATTTATACTTTTATGTGAAGTGTCCTATTGGTTCCATTAAAAAGAAAATAAACAAGAGTATGGGCCAAACAAAACGGATCTGTAGGCTGGATTCATTATACTGACTACCAGTTTGAGGCTTATGATCTGGTAGTTATGTCTGAAATCAACCCTAAAGGGGGAGAAATAAGAAGACTATGGAGACAATAAAAATATCAGTGGTTGCCAGGGATTAGAAGGAAGGGAGTAATGAATCGGCAGAACCCTAAGGAGTTTTAGGGCAGTGAAAATATTCTGTACAATACTATAATGTGAGTTGTGTCATCATACATTTATCAAAACCCATAGACGGACAACACCATGAGTGAACTCGGATGCAAATTATGGGTTTTGTGTGATGATAACGTGTGTAAGCTCAGGCACTGTAGCAACTGTGATTGACAGTGGGGCAGGTTTTGGGTTTGGGGGGCAGAGTGTTTATGAGAACTTTTTCTACCTTCATTCAATTTTGCTATGAATCTTAAACAGCTCTAAAAATACAAAGTCTATTAAAAATGGAAAGAAAATTCTTTAAGAATCACAGTTATGCAAAACAAGTAAGAATGAAATTATACGATTCAGTGTCAATCAGAAAAAACACATTTATAGACCAACAAGTACCTTTGAGGGGTGGGGTTATGTTGTGCTTTTTTCTCTTGTCTATCTCCCAAATCTTTTTGAATGAGCAAATGGTACAGACAGTCCTCACTTTGCACAGAAATGTGGGACTATAAAAATGACTATGCAAGCTGAAACTATGCCAACTGATATTAATGATCAGTGGTAAAAATTCCAGTCATACCATGACCTTTAAAAATGTTGATCAAAACATTAAAACTGTCTTACCATCGGTTCTAAATGCACAGGGAAATGAAAAAATAGTACAACCAAAATTTATTTAGTACACTATATTTTCATCATTAGAAACACTAATAATTTCAGTATTTATTTCTTTGTGAAAGCTTATCAGGTAATTCGAATATTGCTGTTCTTCTTTTCATGTGAAACTTGTGGTACAAAGAGAATGTCTTTTCCAGGCCTTGGTGAATTTTCACACTAAATTCTAAGTTTGAATTAGCTTCCAATATTTTGTAATGAGTACTTTCAGCGTCATGAGCTGCCTCTGAGAGTTCCTAAAGGTGACTGGTTGCCAGAATCACATCCTCTGACACAGCTTTAGCCTTTTTGTCATGACTGTTTTCCTTATTGATAGTCTGTTTCTACTATGTTCCTCCAGCTGCACATCTGGAGTTTCAAATAGCAGCAACGCCAACATTCCCGTGGTCAGCCAGGTCCTACTGACTCCATTTATCCTCATGGAGAATTTCAGCGTCACTTTGCTTCCTCTGCTGCACTTTTCTCTTTGTTGACCAATTCCTTCTTTGGCTGCTTGTGTCAGGGGAGCGTATCACCGGGAGACAAGGAGGCAACACAAGCACACACTTTGCTGTGTGTGGACTCAACGCAGACGCATGGGGACAAGTCACAGACAGACTGGGAAGGGGCCTGAGGGTGTCGGGGAGCGGTGCACACTTGCAACTCGTGGGCTGCAGAGCTGGCAGTGATGTTTGCATTGTATGCGACTACTCAGTTAATATACATTAGACTCAAAGCTGTACCATGTTTTGGAGTGGGAGGAGACTGGTGTTATTTAACAAAAACTTAGTAACTGAAATTCAGTTCAGTGCAGTCGCTCAGTCGTGTTTGACTCTTTGCGACCCCATGAACTGCAGCACGCCAAGGCCTCCCTGTCCATCACCAACTCCCGGAGTTCACTCAAACCCATGCCCGTCGAGTCGGTGATGCCATCCAGCCATCTCATCCTCTGTCATCCCCTTCTCCTCCTGCCCCCAATCCCTCCCAGCATCAGAGTCTTTTCCAATGAGCCACCTCTTGGCATGAGGTGGCCAAAGTACTGGAGTTTCAGCTTTAGCTAGTGCATAGCAGAACTATGCAAAGCAAGGACGGCTGGTACTTGAATATTGGGAAAACTAACTTTATTATAAAATGAAACGATTCTGTGCTCCCTTTTGTGGTCACAGGCAGGCTCAAGGACTAAAGATGGACTGCTGAGAAAGATGCTCTGCTGGCTGGGTTCCGCTGAGTTATGACCCTGGAGACCTCAGAGAACATGTTGTGATGCTATTCTGTTCGACTCCCTGTGAACAGGTGCATCTGGAGACATATATATTTATGGAAAATGATAAATAATCTTCTCCTCTACCTTATGTCTAAGTAGGTCACGCTGGTGATATTTTGAGTACTTATTACGTTTCATCCAATGTATCTCCAAGAGCATGTTAAATGCAGCACCAGAGCGCAGGGCTGGTGGCAGTGAATGGCTCCCACTTCAAAACCCGGTAATATGACTGTTCTCTGAGCATTAGACCGGGGAACTAGAACATCAGGGATCAGAGCAGAGAAATGCAAAGTCATCTTAGAAACATAATTTTAAAAGCAATTTGATGTCCTTAATAGATGCAAAATGGATAAAATTCAACAATTCTTCATGGTTTTCTAAACATAAGGAACTTGGCAAAATAGCAGGATGAAAGAAGTTCTTTACCAAGGTAAACACCAGTAGCCATCATCATTCTTAGTGTTGAAAATCTAGAAGAATTGTTATCACAGCTGGCAATGCAATCAGAATATGCCCCACACTGCTGTAAACACCGTTCCAAAGGTCCCTGCTGACGCACTCAGAAAAGGCAAGTGAAGAGGAGGAGAAAGGATTAGAAAGGAAATGTTACCATCTTCATTTGAAGCCAACAAGATCATCAATAAATAAAATCAAGATTTAACAAATGATTGTAACTAGGAAAAAAAAGCCTATCAATATTTCCAGGCATCAGATGGACATTTAAAATGTCCTTGACAATAGCAGGGCTTCCCTGATAGCTCAGTTGGTAAAGAATCCGCCAGCAATGCGGGAGACCTGGGTTTGATCCCTGGGTTGGGAAGATGCGCTGGAGAAGGGAAAGGCTACCCACTCCAGTATTCTGGCCCGGAGAATCCCATGGACTGTATAAATCCATGGGGTCGCAAAGAGTCAGACACAACTGAGTGACTTTCACTTTGACACCAGAAATAATCAATTAGAAAATTTAAGGATGCGTCAATGTGACACCTAAGCTAGCAAAGCTGGAGGTGACCAGATTGAAGGTCTTAACACAGATAAACAAGCGTGTGGATACGTAGAGGGCTAGGTAAGCCATGATCAGGGACAATGGGAATCACAGGGGACAATGTACGGGAATGCTAGGCAAATTCCGTCTTATGACACATATCTGACACAGCTTCAAATACGCCATTGCTGTGAAACCAGTTGGTACAGGAAGCATCACATTCCCTAATCATACAACTAAATTACCTGAGGTCACACCTTACCTAAAGATCTCAATGCCCTTTGCTTTCCCGTCTTTCGAAGTCCAAAGCTGCTTGACAGTTTAAGTTCAACCAATACTAGTCCTGAACTGAACTGACTGAATACTAGTCCATTGGCTGAGTCAGAGTTTTTGAGTCCATTATCAAAGAATCATACCTTTCCAGGAAGGCAACCTTATACACAGTCCAAACTCTCTTCTTTCCCACAAAATCAAGAACAAGATGTTCATGGATTTCCCATGAGTTGCTTGCCACAAATTTCTTTGAGAGAATTTGACCATTTGAGCCATATTCCCTTACCCCAGAAAAAAATGCACATTCATGAATATATTATACATAGTCAGTTCAGTTCACTCATTCAGTTGTGTCCGACTCTTTGCAACCCCATGAACCACAGCATGCCAGGCCGCGCTGTCCATCACAAACCCCTGGAGTCTACCCAAACCAATGTCCATCTTGTCGGTGATGCCATCCAGCCATCTCATCCTCTGTTGTCTCCTTCTCCTCTCACCCTCAATCTTTCCCAGCATCAGGGTCTTTTCAAATGAGGCAGCTCTCTGCATCAGGTGGCCAAAGTATTGGAGTTTCAGCTTCAGCATCAGTCCTTCCAAAAAACACCCAGGACTGATCTCCTTTAGGATAGACTGGTTGAATCTCCTTGCAGTCCAAGGGACTCTCAAGAGTCTTCTCCAACACCACATTTCAAAAGCATCAATTCTTTGGCACTCAGCCTTCTTCACAGTCCAACTCTCACATCCATACATGGCAACTGGAAAAACCATAGCCTTGACTAGATGGAACTTTGTTGGCAAAGTAATGTCTCTGGCTTTTCAATACAATCTCTAGGTTGGTCATAACTTTCCTTCCAAGGAGCAAGCATCTTTTAATTTCATGGCTGCAATCACCATCTGCAGTGATTTTGGAGCCCAGAAAAATAAAGTTAGCCATTGTTTCCACTGATTCCCCATCTATTTCCCATGAAATGATGGGACCAGATGCCATGATCTTCGTTTTCTGAATGTTGCGCTTTAAGCCAACTTTTTCACTCTCCTTTTCCACTTTCATCAAGAGGCTCTTTAGTTCTTCTGCACTTTCTACCATAATGGTGGTGTCATATGCATATCTGAGGTTACTGATATTTCTCCCGGCAATCTTGATTCCAGCTTGTGTTTCTTCCAGTCCAGCGTTTCTCATGATGTACTCTGCATAGAAGTTAAATAAGCAGGGTGACAATATACAGCCTTGACGCACTCCTTTTCCTATTTGGAACCAGTCTGTTGTTCAATGTCCAGTTCTAACTGTTGCTTCCTGACCTGCATACAGATTTCTCAAGAGGCAGGTCAGGTGGTCTGGGATTCCCATCTCTTTCAGAATTTTCCACAGTTTATTGTGATCCACACAGTCAAAGGCTTTGGCATAGTAATAAAGCAAAAATAGATGTTTTTCTGGAACTCTCTTGCTTTTTCCATGATCCAGCGGATGTTGGCAATTTGATCTCTGGTTCCTCTGCCTTTTCTGAAACCAGCGTGAACATCTGGAAGTTCACGGTTCACGTATTGCTTAAGCCGGGCTTGGAGAATTTTGAGCATTACTTTACTACTGTATTAGATGAGTGCAATTGTGCGGTAGTTTGAGCATTCTTTGGCATTGCCTTTCTTTGGGATTGGAATGAAAACTGACCTTTTCCAGTCCTGTGGCCACTGCTGAGTTTTCCAAATTTGCTGGCATATTGAGTGCAGCACTTTCACAGCATCCTCTTTCAGGATCTGAAACAGCTCAACTGGAATTCCATCACCTCCACTAACTTTGTTCGTAGTGATGCTTTCTAAGGCCACTTGACTTCACATTCCAGGATGTCTGGCTCTAGGTGAATGATCACACCATCATGATTATCTGGCTCATGAAGATCTTTTTTGCACAGTTCTTCTGTGTATTCTTGCCACCTTTTTTTATTATCTTCTGCTTCTGTTAGGTCCAGACCATTTCTGTTCTTTATTGAGTCCATCTTTGCATGAAATGTTCCCTTGGTATCTCTAATTTTCTTGAAGAGATCTCTAGTTTTTCCCATTCTATTGTTTTCCTCTATTTCTTTGCATTGATCGCTGAGGAAGGCTTTCTTATCTCTCCTTGCTATTCTTTGGAACTCTGCATTCAAATGGGTATATCTTTCCTTTTCTCCTTTGCTTTTCACTTCCCTTCTTTTTACAGCTATTTGTAAGGCCTCCTCAGACAGCCATTTTGCTGTTTTGCATTTCTTTTTATTTTGGATGGTCTTGATTCCTGTCTCCTGTACAATGTCACATACCTCCATCCATAGTTCATCAGGCACTCTATCAGATCTAGTTCCTTAAATCTATTTCTCACTTCCACTGTATAATCGTTAGGGATTTGATTTAGGTCATGCCTGAATGATCTAGTGGTTTTCTCCACTTTCTTAAACTTCAGCCTGAATTTGGCAATAAGGAGTTCATGATCTGAGCCACAGTCAGCTCCAAGTCTTGTTTTTGCTGACTGTATAGAGCTTCTCCATCTTTGGCTGCAAAGAATATAATCAATCTGATTTCGGTGTTGACCATCTGGTGATGTCCATGTGCAGAGTCTTCTCTTGTGTTGTTGGAAGAGGGTGTTTGCTATGACCAGTGTGTTCTCTTGGCAGAACTCTGTTAGCCTTTGCCCTGCTTCATTCTGTACTCCAAGGCCAAGTTTCCCTGTTACTCCAGGTGTTTCTTGACTTCCTACTTTTGCATTCCAGTCCCCTATAATGAAAAGGACATCTTTTCTGGATGTTAGTTCTAGAAGGTCTTGTAGGTCTTCACAGAACCCTCCAACTTCAGCTTCTTCAGCATTACTATTCGGGGCACAGACTTGGATTACCATGATATTGAATGGTTTCCCTTGGAAATGAACAGAGATCATTCTGTCGTCTTTGAGACTGCACCCAAGCACTGCATTTCAGACTCTTGTTGACTACTGGCCAAAAAGTTCACTTGGGGTTTTTCATAAGATCTTACTTCCTGGAGGTTCACAGACACCCTGAATCCTTTCCAAGAGACCCTAGATTAACCATCCTCACTCTACCTTAATCACACACACTCTGTGTGCGATGCATCAATGCTCGTCACAGTGGTTCAGGATAAAGGTGCTCTTCCCATTGACCGCCTGGGCTTGTACCTCAGCTTGATCCTTAGCCACCTGTGTGAGCCTGATTATATTGCTTAGCTTTTCTGGGCCCTGATGTCACCATTTGTGATGGGAATCATTATAGTTCTTACCTAATTAGGTAATTATGACAATCAAATGAGACAAGGCAGGAAAGCTGTTGGCACAGTGCCTGCCACGTGATAAATGACCCAGAAATGTTAGTTATTATTTGATTATGTGCTATCTTATAACTGCCTTGCCTTTTATTTTGTTTCAGCTCTTGATGATAAATACAGTTTATAATCTATACCAGAGTTTTTTAACCTCAGCACTATCGATGTTTGGAGCCAGACAAATCTTTGTTGTGGGGGCTATCCCACACACTGAAGGATGTTTAGCAATGTCCCAGAACTCAGCTTGATCCTTAGCCACCTGTGTGAGCCTGATTATATTGCTTAGCTTTTCTGGGCCCTGATGTCACCATTTGTGATGGGAATCATTATAGTTCTTACCTAATTAGGTAATTATGACAATCAAATGAGACAAGGCAGGAAAGCTGTTGGCACAGTGCCTGCCACGTGATAAATGACCCAGAAATGTTAGTTATTATTTGATTATGTGCTATCTTATAACTGCCTTGCCTTTTATTTTGTTTCAGCTCTTGATGATAAATACAGTTTATAATCTATACCAGAGTTTTTTAACCTCAGCACTATCGATGTTTGGAGCCAGACAAATCTTTGTTGTGGGGGCTATCCCACACACTGAAGGATGTTTAGCAATGTCCCAGAACTCCACCCACTAGATGTGAGAACCGCCCCCCCAAGTTATATGGCCTCAAATATGTCCAAACATGTACACAGTTCCCTTGATGGACAGAATCACCCTGACTGAGCATCACTGCTCTGTGTTGATTAGATGGATATATCAAGGTTTTTTTTTTTTTTTTTTAATGGCAGAAGCCAACAACAATCATACTATTTAAAATGTCACCATTGCTGATGAAAATACAATGAGGCCAAGAAGTCTATACTCAAAATGGAAAAGGGCTCGGAGTAAGGAAAAGGAAGCGATTGTGTGAATGAGGATGGGAGAATCACAAGGCTTGATACACATATTCGGGCAAAGGTGATTAGTGAGAAACTTAGGGGTTGGGCTGCCGTCCATGGGGCCGCTAAGAGTCGGACACGACTGAGCAACTTCACTTTCACTTTTCAATTTCATGCATTGGAGAAGGAAATGGCAACCCACTCCAGTGTTCTTGCCTAGAGAATCCCAGGGACGGGGGAGCATGATGGGCTGCTGTCTATGGGGTCGCACAGAGTCGGATACGACTGAAGCGACTTAGCAGCAGCAGCAGGGGTTGTGAAAGATACAGAGGAAAATATATTTTGGCAGTGGAATAAACAAACTGGAGACTCTTAAGTGGGAAAAATAGCTTAGTCTGGAGAATACAGAACCTGTATAACACCTGGAAGGAGTCAACAGAGACTGAACATGAAAAAGCAGTTCAGTTCAGTCGCGCAATCGTGTCCGACTCTCTGCGACCCCATGAATCGCAGCACGCCAGGCCTCCCTGTCCACCACCAACTCCCGGAGTTCACTCAGACTCACGTCCATTGAGTCTGTGATGCCATCCAGCCATCTCATCCTCGGTCGTCCCTTTCTCCTCCTGCCCCCAATCCCTCCCAGCATCAGGGTCTTTTCCAATGAGTCAACTCTTCGCATAAGGTGCCCAAAGTACTGGAGCTTCAGTTTTAGCATCATTCCTTCCAAAGAAATCCCAGGGTTGATCTCCTTCAGAATGGACTGGTTGGATCTCCTTGCAGTCCAAGGGACTCTCAAGAGTCTTCTCAACACCACAGTTCAAAAGCATCAATTCTTCGGCGCTCAGCCTTCTTCACAGTCCAACTCTCACATCCATACATGACCACAGGAAAAACCATAGCCTTGACTAGACGGACCTTAGTCGGCAAAGTAATGTCTCTGCTTTTGAATATACTATCTAGGTTGGTCATAACTTTTCTTCCAAGGAGTAAGCGCCTTTTAATTTCATGGCTGCAGTCACCATCTGCAGTGATTTTGGAGCCCAAAAAAACAAAGTCTGACACTGTTTCTACTGTTTCCCCATCTATTTCCCATGAAGTGATGGGGCCAGATGCCATGATCTTCGTTTTCTGAATGTTGAGCTTTAAGCCAACTTTTCCACTCTCCTCTTTCACTTTCAACAAGAGGCTTTTTAGCTCCTCCTCACTTTCTGCCATAAGGGTGGTGTCATCTGCATATCTGAGATTAAGGAAATGAGGAAAGTGGTTCTGTGGATTCCACAAGAGGCCAACAGCCTGACTCAGGATAGGACAGGACACACAATATGAAACCAAAGAGTAGCAGAATCCTCGGAACAGGGGCAAGGCTGGTGTTGGGCTTAGACCTCAAGAACCAGCCTTTTAAGAGACTAAGAAGATATTTTCATGTCTGAAACAAATAAAATTATTATCTTGTGTATATGAAGGTTACATATACACAAGACATTAATAGCTAAGTCATGTCCAACTTTTTGCAACCCTATGGACTGTAGCCCACCAGGCTCCTCCGTCCATGGGATTTTCCAGGCAAGAATACTGGAGGGGGTTGCCATTTCCTTTTCTAGAGGATCTTCCTGACTCAGGGATCGAACTCGAGTCTCCTGCACTGCAGGCGGATTTTTTACCATCTGAGCCGCTAGGGAAGTCCTATGTGGTGTTCATACTGTCATAAAGTCATCTTACATTCTGAGAAAATAAGTTTACGGGGGCTCAAAGTCTCTATGAGAAGAGAGAGAAGTTAAACATAAGCCCTAATCAAAAGGTGCGTAGTCTGTGAATGAGCTCCGTCCCTGGGTGATGGCAGTGGAAACTCAGTCGTCCTTTCAGTGTCGATGTTGATGATATGAACGTCCTGAGCTCTTCTGAGCACTTCCCATATGTCAGGTTACATGTTTCACTTCTGCTGCTGTATCTCAACAACAACCTTTCGAGATGGCAGCAGTTATGATCCCAGTCTGCAGATGAGGAAGCCCAGGTTTGGAAAGGTTCGCTCCTCCAAGGCTGCACAGCGCATAGACAGGACTTCCCGCCCCGCGGCCCATCTCTAACACTGGTTCTTGGGGCTCCTGAGCTGTCCTCAAGCTCACCGAGGGAAAGCTGAGGTGTGAGTTCACGTTCACCCAGTGGGCTCAAAACTAAGGGCTTAGCGGCCTCAGAATGCTTGAATAATGTGGCTCTGCTCTGTCGAGCATCTATTTTTATCACATTAATATTTCACATTGCAATTGAGCAGTTCCCTTAACATGTTAGCTGTGTCTCTGAAGAGAAAAATCCAAGTAAAGGGAAACGTGCAGTATGGTTATCTACATCACCCACTCGCCCAACAGTGATGGAAACCAGCCTGTGGAATGTTCCTTGACTGTGCACTGTCCTCTGTGCCAGGCATTCCCATGTAAATGATTTTACTTACACTGACATTCATTTTTTCCCCCAAGTTGACATTGTTACCTGCTTCATTCAGACAGCAAACCAAAGTAACCCCTGCCGTAAAGAGAGGGAGCTAAGATCGGTCTCCACTGCCTCCACAGTCTCCAGTTTTCTCCATTAGATCAAACCAAACCTGTTCAATTTAAGAATCCTATGCCCTGACATTGTTTCCACGTCCCCACGTTTTTTGCCATGTGTGACCAATTAGTACAGTTGGCTAGAACACGGTGCTAATGAGGCCAAGGTCAGGGGTTCAATTCCCTCCTGGGCTGGAACTCGATGCTTCCTTCCCAGAGTCACGGGCTGAGGCCTGCTGGCCCTCCCTGGAGTGTCATTCTGGTCGTAAACGCAGCTGGAAAACGTCTTGCTGGATCACGGTACCGCCACCACACCGCTGGATGGACTCAGAATACAAACTGCAGTGGCGGGGGGACGAGAGACGTAAGTGAAAACCAACGTTGTTTAGTTGAATAAACTGACAATTTTTGCCTTCATTCTGTAAGTTTTAACGGCACGCTTTACAGATCGATGGAGCTGCGATTTTACTTTTTAAAACTCATATATATTCAGAGAGATGCTAAAATCTCGAGATGTTGAATGGCAAGTGCAGTAAAACCTCAATTATTTAAACTCATAAGGAAACGAGTTATTTTATACATGTAAATTATGTTCAGATAATAAAAGTGCCTCCTTAGTACCAAGAGATTTTCATATTAGAAATTTTGATGGAAATCCTTATAAATGGAATTCACATTTTCCTGCCTTCCTAAATAGGGAGATGGGACATAACTGATCCAACATATCTCCTATTTACAAAAAAAAAACACACACACACACACACAATTTCAACAAACGATTTTTTTAATTGAAAATAAAAGGGGTGGGAAGGCAGATCAACCAGGAAAGTCAGTATTAATACCAGTAAGGCAGACTTGAAGCTTAAAAGTCACAAGAAAGATAAAAAGGAATATAATAAAATAAAATTCATTTTCCAAAAAAAAATGCAATAATTCCAAGCCTACATGTACCAGATAATATAACAGCTTTGCTGAGTCCCAGCTTTTCTAACCTTCTTGCTCTTCCTTAAATAATACAAAGTAATTTCTAATTCAGAGCTTAGGTGGCTACAGTTCTACCTGCCTAGAACTTCCTCTGGGCTTTGCATTCCACTCTATTCAGTTCTCTTTCCAAATATCACCCACCTAAGGATGGCTATGGAGAAGGCAATGGCAACCCACTCCAGTGTTCTTGCACGGAGAATCCCAGGGATGGGGGAGCCTGGTGGGCTGTCACCTATGGGGTTGCACAGAGTCAGACACAACTGAAGCTACTTAGCAGCAGCAGCAGAGGATGGCTAAGCACGCTATCTGATTTGTCACCTAAGATTACAAGTTATTTGGGGGGTGTGGTGTGTGTGTGTGTGGTCTCCTTGCTGTGGGAAAAACATGGAATCCTGAGTCTATCTATCCTAAATTGCATTAAGTTCCTAAGATGTGTCCACTAACATCACAATCCTCTAAGCAACTGCAATCTTTATTAGCAGCAAGGACTTTAGACCTAAAACCTCATAGGAGGAATAAGCCCACAGGCTCTCCCTTGGCCCCTTCTCTCAACAGTAATCCTAAATATGCCCATTTGCCTATTAAGATTTTAAATTTACCTATTAAATTCTTACCACTGTAAACATGAGAAAGGCCACAGAAAAATGAACACAACGAAAAAATCAAAATTCTGCATTACTTTCCTGTGACAGTTATAGCAAACTACCACAAACTTGCTGGCTTCGGACAGCAGACATTTATTCTCTCCCAGTTCCAGAGGCCAAGTTGGGGGGTGTGACCCACTCAAGAAGCCAAGAAAGAATTCTGGGGGAAGGAGAGTGGGATGAATCGAGAAAGGAGCATAGACCTGTGCTGCTAAATCACTTCAGTCGTGTCTGCCTCTGGTGGCCCCCTGGACTGCAGCCTGCCAGGCTCCTCTGTCCATGGAATTCTCCAGGCAAGAACATTGGAGTGGGTAGCCACTCCCTTCTCCAGGGGATCTTCCTGACCCAGAAGTAGAGCCTAGATCTCCGGCACTGCCGGCAGATTCTTTACCAGTCACCAGGGAAGCCCCATATGGACACTGTCATGTGTGAAACAGATAGCTGGTGAGGAGCTGCTGTGTGACACAGGGGCCCGGCCAGGCCCTCTGTGATGACCTGGAGGGCTGGGGCTGGGGGACAGGAAGGAGGCTCAAGAGGGAGGGATTGGCTGAATGTTTAATGATGGCTGATTTGTTCCACCATACGGCAGAAACCATCACAACACTGCAAGGCAATTCTCCTCCAATTAAAAAACAAATTTAAAAAGAAAGAGTCCCTATCGGAAGTGATATCTGTGCGCAAACCTGAAGAAGAATAGGCGCGCAGCATGTAGAGGTAGCGTAATAGCAAGGATCTTACACCAGGAGACAGCAGAGGCAGAGGAGGGAGGAGTGCCGCCAGAGGCCGAGGACACAGCTGCACAGAGGAGTGTTTGCAAAAGTCTTTGCGCCATTGTTTGCTTTATAATCTTAAGGACACTGAGGAGTCATTCAAGGTTTTGCACTTGGGAGCTGCAAAATAGATTTATGCTTTGCAAAAGCTCTGGACTATCTCCGGAGAATAGTTTGAAAGGCAGACCAGGACTGTGAGCAATAGATCCTAGAGTCTCCCAGAGCCCAAGAGAACAAAGATAGTGACTTGGATTAGAGAAGTGGCATGGCAACCCACTCCAGTATCCTTGCCTGGAGAATCCCATGGACACAGAAGGCTGGCGGGCAGCAGTCCAGAGAGAAGGAGAGTCGATACCACTGAAGCGACTTAGCAGGTAGTGGTGGTGGAGATGAATAGAATAAATGGATTTAGGAAACATTTAAGACAAAACATTGGCAGCACACCATGGGGGTCAGGGAGAGATAGGTGTCAAATATGAGCCCTAAACTTCCAGGTTGCCCAATAGGTAATTTCCCATTCACTGCAAGAGAACACTGAAAGAATGCTAGGTTGGAGGCATTCAGGGGAGGGGCAAGGGGAGTTGTGTTATGAGATTAACAAGAGACACACTGAGTTTGAAGATGATTCTGAAACCCTGGGTGTCCCAAAGCTGATCTGAGTCTAGCACACAAAAGAGGCCACTGGAAAGGTCGAGCTTAGATACATAAATCTGTGAGCAATCTTGGTTTCAGTTCCGTTCATTTCAGTCACTCAGTCATGTCCGACTCTTTGTGACCCCATGGACTGCAGCACACCAGGCTTCCCTGTCCATCACCAACTCCTGGAGTTCACTCAGACTCATCTCCATCAAGTTGGTGATGCCATCCAACCGTATCATTCCCAGTCATCTCCTTCTCCTCCCACCTTCAATCTTTCCCAGCATCAGTGTCTTTTCCAATGAGTCAGCTCTTCACATCAGGTGGCCAAAGTATTGGAGTTCAGCTTCAGCATCAGTCCTTCCAATGAATATTCAGGACTGATTTCCTTTAGGATGGACTAGTTGGATCTGCTTGCAGTCCAAGGGACTCTCAAGAGTCTTCTCCAACACCACAGTCCACAAGCATCAATTCTTTGGCACTCAGCTTTCTGTATAGTCAAACTCTCACATCCATACATGACTACAGAAAAAACCATAGCCTTGACTAGATGGACCTTTGTTGGCAAAGTAATGTCTTTGCTTTTTAATATGCTGTCTAGGTTGGTCATAGCTTTTCTTCCGAGGAGCAAACGTCTTTTAATTTCATGGCTGTAGTCACCATCTGCAGTGATTTTGGAGCCCAGAAAAATAAAGTCTGCCACTGTTTCCACTGATTCCCCATCTATTTGCCATGAAACTTGGTTTAGGGAGTGAGGAACTGTAGGCAGAGAACTCCTGGCTATGCAGGGCCTGGAATTTCTATAATTTGGGGACTTTAATTAAGAGCAATAATACAGAATATAAAATTAGGTACAGAAGTAAATGATTATGAAACAAGAAACCATTACAAATTGAGATAAATTGAGAGAGCAGCACTGAAACGTATACACTGTTGTTCTTTCTTCACTCGCTAAGGAGCGTCCTCCTTTTTGCAGCCCCATGGACTGCAGCACGCCAGGCTTCCCTGCCCTTCACCATCTCCCAGAGTGTGCTCACATCCATGGCTATTGAGTCGGTGATGCCGTCCAACCATCTCACCCTCTTTCGTCCCCTTCTCCTCCTGCCCTCAATCTTTCCCAGCATCGGGGTCTTCCAGTGAGTCAGCTCTTTGTATCAGGTGGCCAAAGTGTTGGAGCTTCAGCTTCAGCATCAGTCCTTCCAATGAATATTCAAGACTGATTTTCTTTAGGATTGACTGGTTTGATCTCCGTGCAGTCCAAGGGACTGTCAAGAGTCTTCTTCAACATCACAGTGAAATCCATTATTATGTGTAAAGCAGATAGCTAGTGAAAAGTTGCAGTGTGACACAGGGAGCTCTGCCC
>SJXQ01009405.1:112830-182063 GCA_006408695.1 Aepyceros melampus
CAGCGGGCAGGGACATGTGTATACTTATAGTCAATTCGTGTCGTTGTATGGCAGAAACCAACACATTGCAAAGCAACGATCCTCCAATTAGAAGTAAATTTTAAAAAAGAATAAATTCTGGAGAACTAATGTATAGCCTGGGGACTACATTTGATAATGCTATGCTGTATAATTGAAATTTGCCAAGAAGAGTATTTCTTAAGCATCTTCATTAAAAAAGGATAACAGTGTGGGGTGATATATATGTTAACTTGATTGTGGCAAGCATTTCAAGAAGTATGTGTACATCAAATCATTCTGTGTACACTTTAATTATAATACGATTTTATTTCTAAATCATAAATTTGTAAATTTATCTCAATACAACTGTAAAAAATAAAAACTAAATAATTTTTAAAAACTTAAGAAGCTGAAAATAGAACAAGATCCTGAAAAATAACATAATAGCTTTACTAATTCACTGCCAGATGCTGCAGTTTTAAAAAAATTTCTTTTCCACATTTTAGTCTCTATGCAACTTGATAGCCTCTTCTTATAAAAGTTTTTCATTAAAAAGTAATGTAACTTCTCAAACACATTTAATTGAAATTAGTTTCACATATTGATAATTGGGGTCATAAAATGTGACTCCATATACCGAAATATATGCCTTCTGCTACTACATATATATACTGCTACAGGTTCATGCCCTACAATTCAAGAATTCTGATATATTTTATTTGACATTATTACTTTTTCTGTTTTGGGTTTTGTTTTTGTTTTTTTTGACATCACTTTAAAAAACGATAAAAATGTATGATGCTTTCATAATTGTGTATCCTATACTATCAAGTTATAGTCAACATTTACGTATGCGTAGGGCTTCCCTGGTGGCTCAGAGGGTAAAGTGTCTGCCTGCAATGCAGGAGACCTGGGTTTGATCCCTGGGTCGGGAAGATCCCCTAGAGAAGGAAATGGCAATCCACTCCAGCACTCTTGCCTGAAAAATCCCATGGATGGAGGAGCCTGGTAGGCTACAGTCCATGGAGTCGCAAGAGTCAGACGTGACTGAGCAACTTCACTTAATTTTACTATCAAATGTATTTCAGACAGGAAAGAAATCCATTTTTCTCATAGCATCAATAAGAAATTAATCCTCTGCTTCAAATTTAATCAATTCTCTGGGCTCTCCCTTAGCCATATCCAAAACCTGCCAGTAGCCATCTACATTTGGACAAAAATACATGGTTATGTGACTAAATTGCCATAGTGCCTCCCAGGTTCTGGGAAGGTCTGGTACAAGTGAATGAGAGTCTTAATTTTACCAGCTTCCCAGAAACTTTATCTCCCATTCTGGGTTTGTATGAGATTCCTCTACTTTGGCGCTAATGATATTTGGGGCTGGATAATCCTTTGTTGTTGGGGGCTGTCCTGTGCACTGTAGGATTTTTTAGCAGCATCCCAGACCTCTACTCACTCAATGTTGGTAATACCCAACTGGCATCCCAACTGGGATACCCAAAATGTTTCCAGATATTGCCAGATGTCCTCGAGGGGCAACATTGCCCTCTGTTGAAAACCACTGCTCTAGAGAAAAAGTTTAGAAAGAGAACAATATGTTTATCCAGTGAATTCTGATTGGGTACCTACTATGTTTCAAGCCCTCTGGAACATCACTTTGCACAAGGCCACGGTGCAGCTGGGAAGGAAGGTGATGAATAATAAACTTCAGCAGAATGCAGCAAGTGCCACAAGGCAGATCTCAAAGACACGGAGAATCCCAGACAAGACTCTCCTACTTCACAAAGCCACTGCGGGAACGAGTGTGGTGAGGGCTGTAAAGAAGAGGCTGCTGTGCTGCTGCTGCTCAGTGGCTAAGTCACGTCTGACCCTTTGCGACACCCCATGGACTGCAGCACATCAGGTTTTCCTGTCCTTCACTATCTCCCTGAGTTTGCTCAAATCCATGTCCATTGAGTCAGTCATGCCACCCAACCATCTCATCCTCTGTCACCTCCTTCTCCTGCCCAGCATCAGGGTCTTTTCCAATGAGTAGGCTTTTCCCATCAGGTGGCCAAGTATTGGAGCTTCAGCTTCAGCATCAGTCCTTCCAATGAATATTCAGGGTTGATTTTCTTTAGGATTGACTGATTTGATCTCCTTGCAGTCCAAGGGACTCTCAAGAGTCTTCTCCAATACCACAATTCGAAAGCAACAATTCAGAGATCAGCCTTCTTTATGGTCCAACTCTCACATACATACATGACTACTGGAAAAACCATAGCTTTGACTAGATGGACCTTTGCCAGCAAGGTGATGTCTCTGCTTTTTAATATGCTGTCTAGGTTTCTCATAGCTTTCCTTCCAAGGAGCAAGTGTTCTGCATCTATTCTGCCAAAGCATTTCTTCACGCTGGCATGATATAAGCTGAGCATATAGCAGGAATTATAGGAAATACTTCAATTAGCCATAATAGTATTTACTAATCCTGGCCAAGAAACATTGCAAAAATGTATTACTCCACCTCCTTCTCTTTTATTTTGGCAGTTACAATGCTTACACCATGCCAGCCACACTCAGATCTGAAGTCCACAAACACATAGATTGAGTCATTCCTAGGAATGGTTGACAAACTTATTCACAGAAGATTTGCCACAAGGGTTTATCCCATTTCGATGAAGGGGGAAGCAGAGAGCCTAAATCAATGAGAATTTAGCTTGTGAACAGCACTGTATATAAATTTTAAAAACTCACCAGATTTGACATAAATCATTCTTCTAGAGCTCTTAAGATAACCCTGGTATTGGGCTTACCCCATTGCGTTTTCCCCTTCAATCAATTATTGACAACAAAGTAGCAAACTACAGTGTAGGCTGAAAATCAGGGTCTATTTCACTCAGGGCGGCATCTCAACTATCCAGTGTATTTGTTCACAGAAAGCCTTGGAAGAGACAATACGTTCCTTTGCTGAGCTGTTTGCACTTCTGCAAAATTAGTAATTGGAGAGGGAACGTCACTTATTCCCATTTCTCCGCTTGAACGTTACTGCAGGTTCCTTTATCAAATTGAACACTGTGTAACTGTGCTCAGCAAAAATGGTTAACTCATCAGCTCTCCTTTGATTGCACTTAATCATGGGAGCCCCTTAAAAGCATGTTCCTTTCATCTTTTTCTTTAACGTCACTCTTTATTTCACTGATCTTACCTTAATTTGGTCACTCAGTCCTCTTCTAGCAGGTATGAGGCCCAAGCGTGGATTAATTCATCAATTATTACAATAATTCCACCTATATAGTGCTCAATCATTAAAAATTCATTTTGATATTACCACAAGGTAGCTTCGCATTGTGGTTTAAAAGCAGTGATTCCTCAAAATTTATTGAAAAAATAACATACACAAGTGCACTGAACCCATGATCCCAGGATAGCACTGTGAGGGCTGAGGTTACGTTTTTTTTGGTCAGGAAAATAATAATGCAGCTGTCCCATGGACAGAGCCAAAGTCACTGAAGAGGGGGTGACTGACACTCAGAGGTCCTGACGGAGAGCCAGGGCTTTGGGCTGAGACAGCCTGTGCAGCAATTGTTCATTATACTTGTTATTTTAAAATTACTACCTCAATTTCTAAATTGGTGGTGGAGGGAGACGGCCAAGTGGGAAGGGAGGTGAGTCTTAATTGTGCCAGAATTTGTGAAAGTATAAATTAGTAGCTTATGCTCTAGTCTGGGAAATGAATGCTCAAAGTGTGGAATTTTTAATAGCAGCAGCTAAGTGAAGAGCTGAATTCCCCAGAAGTATGTGTGTCTGTGAGGTGAGTTCTAGTCTTTTCTCCCATGGAAGTGCCCAGAGTAGAAAACAGCCTATATTGTGTGTGCTGGTCAGGGAGGTGTTTCCAGTCTGGAGAGTGCCAGGCAGGGAGGGAGAGGAACGAGGGGAGAGGGAGTCTCAGAACAAGAGATGAGGGCTTATTTACTAACTGGGACATTGGGGGAAAAGGACTTTTGGGAACCTTTCATGGCACATTTAGTCCATTTAGCTACTACATTAACCTCACCCAGGAAAGCTGCAGGAAGGACTTCCCTAAGCCCTCAGAGTCTGCAGTCATAGTTATGTTCTGCTTATTCGGATGTGATCCAGTGATGATGACTAAGATCCTAAGACCTTCCTGTTATATCTGCATTTCACCAAAATCTAGAATTCTCAAATCCACTACAAAAGACATCAGTGGCTTACCACTAAGCTAATGAGTTTAAGTTTCAAAACCCACTGCTTGCACAGGTCTGTTCTGAGGTATGTAATTTATTGCGTATGTAATTTAATATTCTTTTTTTTTTTTTTAAAGAGGGCCTTCCAAATGAAGATTTTGGTCCCTGTGAAATCTGGCTCTCCCTTTCATAGACACCATGTCCTTCTGTTCTCTGTATCTTCAGCACCTCCCACAGTGCCTGGAATATGTTAAACACACAATGATGTTTGCTGAGTGACTGAATGACCAACTCAATGAATGAACAAAGGCTATAATGATGTACACAATCCAGAAAAGCATAGAAGACCATACTTGAGAGTATGACTTGTTGCTTGCTAATCAGACAGATAGTAAAGGCCATGTGTGCAGGCTGCTAAGTTGCTTCAGCCATTTCCAACTCTCTGCAACCCAATGGACTGTAACCTGCCAGGCTCCTCTGTCCATGGGATTCTCCAGGCGAGAATACTGGAGTGAATTGCCGTGCCCTCCTAGAGGGATCTTCTCAACCCAGGAACTGAAACCTTCTCTTACATCTCCTGCACTGGCAGGGGGGTTCTTTACCACTGGCACCACCTGGGAAGTCATAAGGCCACCAGCATTCAAAAGGAAGAGAGGTCACTACACATGTGATGAAAAGGAGACATTACAAGCAAATCAAAGACTCAGAGACTTTAAAAATAATATTATAATTGACTATAGTAGCTGACACAATAGTAGACTGACTTTAAAGCTCAGACTATGAACCTCAATCCTAGATCCATTTACAAGGTGAAAACTACCCAATGAATCCCTCTAAACTGGGGACAAAATCAGTATCTATAAGAGAAGACCACTGTGAGGATTAGAGAGATGTCACTGCAAAGGGGGGAGCGTGGAGCCCAGCATACTGCAGGTGCCAATAAGTGTCAGCTCGTAGTATTGTTAACTGGTTTCAATGGGCAAGGCATCATGCTAAACACTTCCCAGAACTTAGGGAGAATACGCCCCTAAGTCATGGGGAAAGTGATCATTTACTGACTATCCCTGCCATTCATCAGTGTTCAAGGTACTTCACTGTGTTGTCCACTAAATATTCACTGCAATTCAGTGAGACCCTATTCCTATTTCGTGCACGTAAACTTGAACTGAGAGAAGTTAGTTATATGCAAGAAATTAAATGACAGAGCTAAGATGGATCACAAGTTACCCAATGCCAAACAGCTATTTTTGTCCATTGGAACTTTTTGATTCTGTCTCACTGGTTAAGACTTCGGGAATCAAATATAAGAGTTGAATCTTGGCAACTCATTTAACCTCTTAAGTCTCAGTTTCCTTATTTGCAAAACAAGAATGACAATCGTACATACATCATATGATTATAGCAAAAACTAAGTGATATAATACATGCGAACGACCCAACTCAGCGCCTGGTATGTGGCAAAGGTTCAAAATTTCTCTGTGTTACTATCGTCCAAGATTTTGAAAAAGTAGAAAGTTCTATATTTACTCACTTTCAAATGCCAACTGTATGTGTGGGATGCCCTGAGGAAATTTTAAATCTCAGAGTCAGATTATGGTCATGCAGTTAATTGGAAATGTCTGTCTCCCTTATACATAACTGTTGATCATGGCTGATTCACCAAGACAAACACACTGGTGGGCAAATTGGGGGGGAAAATCCATGAGGCTCAAGATCAGAAGAGCAGTATATCCCATGAAGTTCGGAAGTAGATGCTCTGATTCCTGTTCCACAGGGTGATAAGATGCCAAGTTTTTGAGGACTGAATTATGGTCTTGACATAGCGGCCTGTGGTCATGTTGAGGGCACACAGCTTCCTGGAACAGCAAAAGTGACCTCTAGAAAGACGGCAGCCAAAGGTTTAGTTTTGAAAGTTATTAATCTTCACATGAAATTCCAAGTCAGTGGCAGGGGAAATATAGTATTATTTAATCTCATTCAAATTACACTACCAAAAACAATTAAGGTGAATAATTATGAAAGCAAGGTCAACTCAATTTTCTATAATAATGTTTTTTTGTTACCAGGCTCATTATCACTAATTCCTTTCATAATCTTTGCCATCTAACCTCATTTGTTTCATTTATAAGTGGCAAGAAAGGCACATCATCAAACAGGAATGAAATCAAGACAGCGGCACGTCACTTGGGTGATCTCTGGAGAAAGTAATTATTGTCTCCAGTTAACCTTTTAGGGAGAAACTCGTCTGCACGTTCCCAGTGCAGGTGCTATGTTTATCAAAGTGAAGTATTCCTCTTTCCGTTTTTTAGTCATACATCCTAGCCTGAGAGGGCAGAGGCTTGCCAAAAGTTGAGGTTTTATCCTGCTGTTCAGAATACTTATAAGCCAAATGAAAAAGCACTCAAGTAGGTTTTAAATGGGCTTTTAGTGGAACCTAACATGCACACACACACCCCACACACACACATATACACACATCACACATACACACACACACTCATTTTTTTTAAATATTCAAAAGTATCTTGCTTATACTGCTTTTTTTAGAAAAGATCTTTCATCTTCATCACCAAGACACTTACATTTGAGGTCCTCAGGATTGAATTTGTCCCCATTATATACTTGAAACCTGTACTGGTTTACAAAGAATCTCAAAATGTTACTAACAGTTGCCTGATCTCCTTTAGACATCTCATGTCTTAGACAAAGCTATTCCACTGCTAGAAATTTACTCAAATGGGGTGGGTGAACTTTTAAGTGATCACCATCCCTGCCACGTGTGTGTGTGTGCTAAATTGCTTCAGTCATGTCCAACTCTTGGCAACCCCACGGACCCTCTGTCTACGGGATTCTCCAGGCAAGAATACTACAGTGGGTTGCCGGGCCCTCCAGGGGATCTTCCCAACCCAGGCATCCAAGCCACGTCTCTTATGTCTCCTGCACTGGCACACATGTTCTTTACTACTAGCTCCACCCGGGAACCTCTGGCATTCTAGTGTTTAAATACCTTGAATATCACTCTTTTTTGCTGATCACTAAACAAACATCCAAGAACAAATATACACCTTATGTTCTCGGGCTCTGCTGCTGCTGCTGCTGCTAAGTCGCATCTGTCGTGTCCAACTCTGTGTGACCCCATAGACGGCAGCCCACCAGGCTCCGCCGTCCCTGGGATTCTCCAGGCAAGAACACTGGAGCGGGTTGCCATTTCCTTCTCCAATGCATGAAAGTGAAAAGTGAAAGGGAAGTCACTCAGTTGTGTCCAACTCTTAGCCACCCCATGGACTGCAGCCCACCAGGCTCCTCCGTCCATGGGATTGTCCAGGCAAGAGCACTGGAGCGGGTTGCCATTGTCTTGTTCGTCTTGGGCTCTACAACATATTAATTTAATAAACATACAAACAAGTAAGGGTATGACTACCAAACAGGATAAGTGCATTCAAAGCAATAGCCAGTGCCTTAGTCTGCTTGGGTTGCTATAACAAAATACCATAGAGGGTGGCTTAAACAGCAAGACACTTATTTCTCAGAGTTCTGGAGACTGGAAGTCCAAGATCAGGGTGCCAACATGGCCAGACCCATGAAAGCCTTCTTCCTGGACTGCAGACCTCACCCTCTGTGATGCCTACACGTGGTGGCTGAAGAGAGGCCTCTGACCGCTTCCTCCTCTGCGTGGTTATTGCTGTCCAGTCACCAAGTCCCAAACAACTCTCTGCAACCCCATGGCCTGCAGCACGCCAGGCTCCCCTGTCCTTCACCATCTCCCAGAGTTTGCTCAAGCTCAAGTCCATTGAGTCAGCAATGCCATCCAACTGTCTCATCCTGTCACCCCCTTCTCCTCCCGCCTTCAATCTTTCCCAGCATCAGGGTCTTTTCCAATAAGTCAGCTCTTCGCATCACATGGCCAAATTATTGGAACTTCAGCTCCAGCATCAGTCCTTCCAGTGAATATTCAGGGCTGATTTCCTTTAGGACTGACTGGTTTGGTCTTCTTGCAGTCCAAGGACCCTCAAGGGTCTTCCTCTTCTTATAAAGGCACTAATCCCATCACAAAGGCTCGGTCCTCATGATATCATCCAAACTTAATCATCCCCAAAGGCTTCATCTTCAAAGATCATCACTTTGGGTATTAAGGCTTCAGCACACGCATTTCCAGGGCAGACAAGCACTCAGTTCACAGGATAAAGGGTGGAGAAACAAGGAAAAGTGGAGGACTCTAGGGGCCAGTCAGAACCCGACCCACATCCCCTTGACCTACCCGGGATGCAGCCTGGTGGGCGGTTCCCTCGCACACCGAGGGTTTCCTGCCTTAGCAACTGCCCTTCTCTATTGCAGGGATCTCTCTGATGCAGAACCATTCTCAGTCCACGAAAGCAAAGGCAGAAGTGCCAGATAATTAACACTACCGGGGCGACCCTCAACTAAAGAGGCATAAGAACTGGTGAATAACCATCTCCTTTCCAATTACTGAAACAACTCTGAAGAGGGCCTTACACAGTCTCTTAGAGCTTCCCCAGCAGGACTGATTTTCAGGGGTAAATTTCTCATTACTGTGTGTGCTCAGTTGCTTAGCCGTGTCCAGCTCTTTTGCAACCCCATGGACTGTAGCCTGCCAGGGCGCCTCTGTCCATAGAATTTTCCAGGCAAGAATACTGAACTGAGTTGCCATTTCCCACTCCAGTGGATCCTCCTGATCCAGGGATTGAACCTTTGTCTCTTGAGTCTCCTGCACTGGCAGCCGGATTCTTTGCCACTGCACCACCTGGGAAGCCCTTCTCATTACTATCACCTTTAATTAACTCTCCCCTTTCCCTACTTGGGGGCTTCCCAGGTGGCTCAGTGGTAAAAAAAAAAATCCACCTGCCAATGCAGGAGACACAGGACAAGCAGGTTCCATCCCTGGGTTGTGTGGAGGAGGAACTGGCAGCCCAGGCCAGTATTCCTGCCTGGAGAATCTCATAGACAGAGGAACCTGGCGGGCTACAGTCCATGGGGTCACGGAGGTGGGCACAGCTGAGCACAGGAACAGCACAGATGCACACATGCACACCCCGCACACCTTCCAGCTTCCCTACTCACGTGACTCCTGGCATCACCTCCTGGGAACCACTCAGGCCTGCCTCTGGGGAATCTCGGTTAAGATCAGGACCTACTGTGAGAAGGCAAAAATTTACACAGCGCTCCCTGGAGGCTCTAGGGGAGAAAGTATTTCATGGAAGAGGACAGCTTGGCCAAAGACCCTGCAGGGAAAAGCAGCTTTTACATCGGAGCACCTAAGAGGAGGCCATGAGCCCAAATCACGGCGAGCAGGGTGAGATGAGGCTGAGACCCAGGCAGGAACCAGACTCAGCAGAGACTGGTAAGCGTAGGAAGAAGTGAGGCTTGTGTTCTAAAGGGCCTCCATTTTACAGGCGAAGAAACCAAAGAGTACAGTGCAAAATTAAACGGCTAGAAAAGGCTTGAGAAGCACCTAAAAAGAGAGCAACTTGGATACAGACGCCATGTTTTTAACCTCTGCACAACCAAACTGGATGCTAGAACATTCAGACCTGTGTCTCCCACCTGATTTACAGCAGGCGGCCTGCCCGCTCTCTTTGCACAGCTCGCTGACAACGGTGTCCGCTCGGTCCCGCTGTCCACGACAGATGATGAGCTCTGCTTCTCAAGTCGGCTGAAAGTGCAGCGCACCTCCATTCCTAGCCAGTTTCCGGCACAGCCTTTTGCAAAATCAAGACATATGGGCTCCGTAAATTTTCAGAGACATATTAACGTTCACCTCCATAATGCCTTAATTGTACAGAAACCATTAGACAAGAGTGTTAAGGTGACAAAGAGACCCATGCAAATGGTTAAGGAAGAGAGTGAGATGCCTAAATTAAGAGGGGTGAAGGGTCCAGGACAGTCTTTCATGGGGGAAAAGATTCATGGAGATTCGCTGTCTTAACCAGAATGGACTGCCTCATAAATTATCTCTATATGATGCCAGTAAGTCAAGGGGAACTTTTTTAAAGCAGGAATTTGCAAAAGGTTAAGTTAAAATGAAGGCTAACAATTATTTTTGTCCTCCTGCCTAGCAGGACTTCTGCTAATGTTTGTGTACAGAAGCGAGAACGGCGGGATACTTCAAAGCTTTTCAGAGAAAATCATATCATTGGTGAGAAAGGATTTGATTTTGTAAAAAGCTTACGTTATGAGTGATACGGAAAATAAAGAGACAAGATTGCATGAGCTAAGTGTTTTATTTTTGTTAGCGCTGGTGGGGTTCCACAGATCCTCATTGTGCCCGTAATTGGGGTTTTAAAAGTGGGAACAGGAAAGTATGTGTTTTCTTTGGTCTGTGAAGATGGCAGTCCTGAGCCACCAGCGGAGGGCCATGCACTTTAAATTTGTTTCCAGAAAAGAAGAGAGGTTTTCTCCAAGGACGCCTGATTATCCTGGCAGAGCCATAGCCTTTGGTGAGGGCCGCACCACGCTGAGTGGAACGTGTTGAGTCTGCCCTCTTGCTGCTCTTGGTCCCTTCCCCTTAGGTATCCGGATTAAATTTATAGAGAGGAAGAAGCGGAGCAAACTGAAAGATATAACAATTTCTCCCCCAGTAGAGCAGAAGGATCACATGAGCAGAGGGCATAAACCCTAATCATTTCTCGCCCTGAATGCCTGGCCCAGGACACGCTGCACACAGGGGCTGCATTCACTGCGAGCACAGCATGAACCCACTGTGGCTTGAAATCAGGAAAATGATGCTTTCATGTAGCTCGAAATCTAGAGGCAGGGCCACTTCAGGATTTACTCATTTCCTCAACAACATCGTCCAAAAACCATGCCATTTCAACATTTCTTTCATCTGGGCTAGCTTCCTTTGAGGTCTGAAGGTCTACAGGTTAGCTTCCTTACTGGTTTGAAGATGTCTCCTAATTGTATTTCTTTTTAAGAGCAAGAACAGCTTTTCTAGAAGTTTCCTAGAGACTTCATATTTCTTTGACCAAAACGCTACTTATGCTCATGACTGAGATAAATGCATCGCTTAAGGAAAGGGATGGACATAACTGACTTAGACAATCAAGACCTGCCCTGGGTCTGGAGATGGAGCAGCCTCGTCTCAAACACGTGGCCACTTAAAGGGGTTGGATAGTCGGACAAAGTCAATGGTTCCATTGGGAACAAGGAACAAAGGTACAGCGTGGATACTGGCCATCGACACCCTCTGCTAAAATGAAACATTTTAATAACTATTAAAACAAACACTGGGACTTCCCTGGTGGCACAGTGGATAAGAATCTGCCTGCCAACCCATGGGCCGTGGGTTATGTTCCTTGCCCAGGAAGATTTCACATGCCAAGGAGGAATGAAGCCTGCGCCCCACAACTACTGAGTCCACGAGCTGCGACCACTGGGCCTGCGTGCCTAGAGCCCGTGCTGTGTAACAAGAGAAGCCACCCAAAGAGAGGCCCAGGAATCACACCCAGGAGCAGCCCCCTCTGGCTGCAACCAGGGAAGGGCTGCACACAGCAACGGAGACCCAGAGCAGCCTGACTCGGACCCAGGACCCAGGAGGTCTGCCCTTGACCCACTGGCTGCACTTTGCTGCCCCTGGCTTAAACAAAAAGGGGATTCATTGACTCACACAGCTAAAAGAATGCAGAAGCAGTGCAACACCCTCCATTTGGCCTCTTGGCCCATGAAGCCTTAGACATTCATTCTCTGCCCCTTTATTGCAGAAACAGTGTGCTAAGTGGGCTAAGGTATCACATTCTGGTTTTCTGCAATGTGCAATCAAAGTCATGTTAAGTGTCGAAGGTCAGAAATGAAATATGACTATACCAGTTTCTAAACCTTTCTGTTAAATGAAAACTCAAACCATCAAATCAACTAACTGGCTGAAAAGGCCTCTAAGCTCCACCAGCTCCACCCACCCCTCAACAAGTAAACGCTGTACTCTTAGGTTTTATTTTCTATGCTTTGAACCTTTGATCATGTGCTTTCCTGTCATCTCCCATAATCCTGTTGGAAAAAAGAACCAAAAACTTAATATGGAATGATTAGTGGCTTGTAAAAACAATTATCTTAGTGTTCTTATTCCTCTTCTGTATCTAGCATCCTCAGGAACAGTGAGACATTCATGACATACTTTTCTTTAAATTAACGGAAACTACGAGATTGTATTTTCTTGGATGATAGCACTTTTTCTCAAGAGAAAAGCATTAAGACAGAAGGTAAGATTCTGACTCTGTACAGCACTGATTCCCCTTCTTCTGATTAAAGGACAGGAGTTTTCCTTGGAAAACCACCACCACCCACTCTCACTTCTTGTGACCAGGTGCAGCTTCCCTGGCGGTCTCGGGGTCCAAGTCTAGCTGTATAGCTCTCTGGGCTCTGTGATTGGTTCAAAGACAGGCGCATGATCAAGTCAAAGCCAATCAGATCTAGTCCCAGGACTTGCCTGATGTTATCAAGAGGGAGATGCTCTCTTTCCCACTGGACTTAAACTTGGAATGCTGTAAACTACTGGAAAGATCACCTGCCTGAGAAGAGTCAATGCAGAGGAAAGCAGAGCAGAGAGACGGAAAGAAAGAAAGAAATCAACTAACGTCGTTTAAAGAAATAGATTCAATGGTGCCTGAAGCTAGTGCTATTAGCCTGGACTGTTCAATTACATGAGCCAATAAACTGTTTTTCGCTTGAGCCAGTTTAAGTCGGGATTTCTGTCACTTCCAATGGAAATATACAACCACTGTCTAATGTAGTGGCTGTCCTGGGTCAGGTTCTCCCAAAAGCAAGCCCTAGGACAGAGACTTAAGTGCAAGTAACTTGTTTGGGACATGCATCCAGCAAGCACTGGCAGTGGGGTAAGGAATTCAGACAAGGATGGTGAGGCAGCTGTAACCGTGTATTATCTAGCATAACAACCCTGGGGACTGGGGGTCGGTCCTGACGGGGAACTGAGAGACAGAGTGGAGGAATGCGCCAGCCTTCTCTTTCTCTGCTCCAGCAGCAAAGAAGCTGGAGTGTGCATCCCGCAACTCACACTCATCATTGGCTGAGAAGCTGTTTTAGGGGCATTAATCCCCCTTGCCCCCGAATTTCCAGCTGGCCTCTTGCATGAGAAGGCTCTGGCGGGAGGCAGGGGTTGGGGGGAGCTGCACAGGGCTGTGGGAAAACTCTGGGGCAGATACTACAAGGCTGACTGCTGAGGCGAGATGAGCAAGGCACTCATCACATCTGCTTCTGTGTCCCATACCATTCCACAGGAAACAGAGCTATGTGGGGGATATTAGTGTAGCGTAGGAGTTCCCCCTACCACCACCATTTAACTATTGTCAAAAAACTCTGTGCAACCTCAAACTCAGTGACTTTGGAAACACAGGTTTAGTTTCTCAGGCTTCTGTAGGCTGACTGGTGGCTATAATCATACTATATGGCTGTAGAGCAACTTGGGGGGAGGTGCCCGTGTGAATTCCAAGGTGAAGGGGCAGCGCCTACCCCAAGGAAGCTCTCCTCCCAGAGGAAGAGAAGACAAAAGGAAGCCCCGCTTTTCAAGCTCCAGCAGGAAGCATCTGCTCACACACCATTGGCCCAGAGCAAGCCACGTGACCAGCCTCACAGCCAATGACAGGGAAAGAACATTGTGTCTGGGTGGGAGGAACTGAAGAGTCACCTGGCAAAGGGCAGGTGTGAGGACAGGAGGGAAGGACTGAAAGCAGTCAGTTCCATCAACCTTATCCCTGAGGTTTAAGCTCGCTGAAAACAAGCACATCTCTGCCTTTTTCACTGCTTTTATCTCCAAGTCAAGCACAGGGTAGGCACATGGTAGGCACTTCAATCAGATATGCCTATATTCACAATTCCAAAAAATGTATACTTCAGATGAACTTTTGTTACCCAATCCATTTCAACATCAGAAGCTGCTTATAACACAAGAATGCATGAAATATATCCTCCGGAAAGGTAATGGCACGTGTGCTGGACCCTAAATCAGCCATCAACAAGCTACTATCACAGTATCGTCAATGGATTATAAGAACGGTGGCTGTGAAGAATGGCTTTGCCTTGCCAGAATTATGATTTGTTATTTGTCTTGTGGATTTTTAAACAGAAACTTGTACTTAGTATTCAAATTAATGACTCCATTTGCCTGATTAAAAAAAAAAAAACCATTTTGCACAATGCACGTAATAGTTACATTTCTATGATAAACTTACTTGGTAAAAGCTTTCTCAGTTTCATCATTTGGACAGGTAGGTATCATTAAATCAGACTGAAAAGCCAGACTGGTGGAGGGAGTGAGGCTTGCGGACCCGACAGTGAGGCACGCCTTCAGTTTGAGGAGGACATGGCAGGAAAAACAGAGGGAAAAACTAAACCAATGTGGAGGGGCAGAAGAGAGTTCCAGAAAATCGCCTCCAGCCTGCAACCTGTTATCTTGCAGTTTCCTGACTCAATTCATTAAACACTCAGTTAGCCTGGAAACAATCTGAGGAAGCACAGTGTTATTAGTGGAAACACCAAAAACTTTTAGCGTAGCTTAGGTTTAAATTCTGGATCCATAATTTCCTAGGAGAAACTGGCTGACATTTCCTATGCCTCAGCTTCATCCGCTGAAAAATGGGAGAGAAGGCCAGGGAGCATGACAAGGGTCCTACCTCTGGAAGAACTGAACATTATAAGATAAAACACACACACACACACACACACACACACACACACACGTCATTCATTCTAAATGCCAGTCAAGAGACCCATGATTGTGTCTAAAATGTTTTCATCGGTCCAGCAAAGAATGAGAGAAATACAGTGCTGTGTGTGATGGGTTGAGAGGTGCTGCGCTCAGTGTGTCCAGCTCTGTGTGACCGCGGGGACTGTATCCCCCCAGGACCCTCTGTCTGTGGGATATCCAGGGCAAGAACACTGAGTGGGTTGCCATCTCCTTCCCGACGTCTCTTGCTGTCTCCGCCCTGCAGGTGAATTCTTTACCACTGTGCCGCCTGGGAAGCCCCGGGGTTGAAATATGGCTCCCCAGGATAAACAAGTTTATGCTGAAGTTCTAACCCCTATGTAGGTGACCTCAGTCAGAAATGAAGTCCTTGCGGATGTGATCAAGTCAAGATGATGTTGTTAAGATGGGCCCTATTCTGATATAATGGTGTCATTAGAAGAGGAAAGCCACCTGAAGACAGAGACCAGAGGGCACACCATGGGAGCCTGGGGCGGCCTGATGGGACGGCTGTCAGCCGAGAGTCAGCGGGAGAGATGAGGAAGGGTCTATCAGGCATACTGTTCCCCTGCTAGTCACGTCTCCTAATAGTGTGTTACATTTGAAGAATGGCTCTTTCCCCTGTATTCTGGCCAGACTTTTTTTTTTTTTTTTTTTTCAGAATAGTTTTTTAGATGAGATATTTTTCCTACATTTTTTTAACGATGGTAAACAGACTTTTAAATGAACTCGCAGCGATGCTGAATGGCAGGGATGCCTGCCTGTCTGTGTGTGTTTGTGTGTATAACACATACACTGTGTTTGTTCTAACCATTTATGAAATAACAATAATTTAAAAATCAAGAAATCACTGGCAAAGATAAAGTGCGCAAGTCTAAGCCTGACGTGGAGCACACAATAAGCGCTTGTGCCGGGCCCCACGGCGATCCAGGCGTGGTCAGCGCGGAGCGGGCTGCATTTCATCCGCCAAGTTTCCGTGGACTCTGGGTCAGGCAGGAAAGGGTGGTCCTCCAGCCCCCTCCCCGGCAGGACACTCTGAGGCCGTCGGCATGCGCTAGTGCTCACGCCAGATCTCCAGCGTCCCTCACGCCGGCCACGTTCTCCTGTACAGGACACGTGCTTGAGGCAAAGGCAACAAGGAATTTTGAGATTTCACAGGCCTGAGTCTGGTGAGCTTAAGGGAAAGTCAATCAAGCCTTATCTTACTTGTGGCGATGAAGAAAGCCCCATATTTTAAAATCTGCTGCCTCCACCTCGCCAAAATGTTTAGAGGATTTAAGAAATGGATGCCGAAAGAGAAGTGCGATGAACTCCTGGAACTTGTTTGCGCTTCTCGTAGAGGGATCAAGTGTTTAATGCTGGTGCCCGTCCATTACCATCTTTCACTGTGCCTCCTGTCGCCCATTTGCTCCAATCTGAATCCTTTAGAGCCAGAGGTTCATTGAGACATTTCTCCTCCCTCCTAAAGTCAGGGATGAGAATGATAGTCCAACCAATTCTTCTTTGCTGTTCTTCGGGAAACATAAACTTTTTTTTTCCAGGTAGAGTGGAAATTTAAGAAGCTGGAAGTATGAAAATAAACTTTCTCATTTTCGTTTTATCATTCTCTCCCAAAGTTTTAATTAGCTCCTACCACATGTATTTCAGGCTAGGCTAGAATCAGCTAGGATAGGTCATTTCTCACTTTTTATTTAAATGTTCTAGTTGTTAGTTTTCTCTGTTTTCTCTTCTATTGGAACATACCTGTACCACTTTCAATGACTCATACACATCTAGGCAGAAGGAAATGATTACTGGTGTAACCTACATACATAGTACACACATCAGTTCGGCTATTCTTTTTTTGGTCTGATAGTGATTTTTTGTACTACGTATTCGTGACTCTTTTTCAAATGCACTAAACAACCTTTTAGTTACCTTGAAATCCACCAGTACGAGTGTTTAACTGAGTGCAAAAGAGAGAAAATTAAAATAATCAATGAATGCAGTTTGCTCCCCGGTCAATGTCATCAGCATTTAATTTACTCCTTCCCTCAAGCAATTGGAATTAGCTTCACTCTTTCCAGTAGCAGTTAGCCACAGTGAAATTATCTTCATACCCCTTCCTACTGGAAGCTGGGATGGCTTAGCCATAGGAAGATCTTTATTTGTCCATTTCATTCAAAAAAAAAAAAGAAGAAAGAAAGGATACCTAAAGTCTTAATTGTATTTTCTTAAACAACAGACACCAACTTTGAAAATCTTTCTTTCCTTGCCTTAAACCTGGTTCCAAATCATCCAAACAGAAGAGAAGCTAAAAGGGGTCCATCTGTATCCCCAGGCAGGAAGCACGCCCGAGTGCACGCACACAGCACGTTCTCACCGCGAGCACCTAGGACCCTTCGGAAGAGGGTTTGTGAAGGCAGCCAAGGCCTATCAGCCTCGCACTGGGGGTGGACTGGACCTGCTCGGGGGTTAGTTCCTCCTGAGAGCAGCTATCAACTGATAACTACAGGATTTGGTAGAAAACTAGCCCTGTTCCACTGCCCGTCTGTTGGAATACCTGTAGAACAACTCTGCTCCACACTAGCGCTAAGCAGCCCAAGAGGGCTGAGGTCCAGTTTCCCACAGTCATGACGCGTTAGATGACTCACCCTTTGTCTATGCCTGCCTTTTCCCATCTCACCTCACTACTCTCCTACCAGTGCTTCTTGAGAGAACTCCACACACGTAACTTGCACTCAAATCTTTTAGCAGCTGCAGTTTTCAAAAGTGTCCCTAGTTTAAATATAAAGATCATGTTCAGCTTCCGGTCGAAGGAACGGTTCTGATAAAGAGAAAAATCAGTTCGTTGTCATCAGTATGTTGGAGCCACTGTCATTATAGAGGTTATTGTAATGATTACATCTAGTAACATCACAATCCGCCCAGTGGCACCCAAATAACAGAGACATTTTTTTTAATACATCTTAAATCCCATTCCTCTACCCTTAACCCAAGAAGAAACATCGACCATTTAACCCACTTTAAGTCAGAAGCTTGGGTAAATAAAAACAATCCTCTGTGTGATGTGCAGGTATCCCTGTGTCTTGCACCCCAGAATAAGTATACTTTAGATAATTTGCCCCATGTAACCCTCAAATCTTGGAGAAGGCGATGGCGCCCCACTCCAATACTCTTGCCTGGAAAATCCATGGACAGAGGAGCCTGGTAGGCTGCGGTCCATGGGTTCGCAAAGAGTCAGACACAACAAAGCAACTTCACTTTCACTTTCCACTTCCATGCATTGGAGAAGGAAATGGCAACCCACTCCAGTGTTCTTGCCTGGAGAATCCCAGGGACGGGGGAGCCTGGTGGGCTGCCGTCTATGGGGTCGCACAGAGTCGGACACGACTGAAGCGACCTAGCAGCAGCAGCAACAACCGTCAAATCTAACTTGTAAAGTCTTAGGTACTTTTGTCTCCCACAAATTTATAGATGAAAAAGTTGAGGCCTTCACAGGCCAAAAAAATAAAAGATGTTCAAGGTTAACCAGAAAGCAGGTGGCACAGCTAAGAGTCTAATCTAGCAAGAGTGGTGCCATCATTTTATCCTCTCCTTAAAGAAACCTTCTGGGTACCCATTCCAGACATATCTGTAGCCTCTTCAGATCTAAAACAAGGACTTGTATGTCAACTCACAACAAACTGGTAAACAGGAAAGAAATACAAGCACCCTCATTTAATTGACAGAATTTAATCTATATTATAAAAGTGAGCATATATAATAGTTCTTACTGATTTAAGAGACAACCAAAAAGCTTCCTGTACATTGAATCTTTGTGAGTTATAAAAACAAAATCCATTTACCTATCTTTGACATTCTAATAAAAAGATAAGATTATGATTCTTGAGAATTATACAGATGATAAACACAGGAAAGCTGAAAGACAGGGGAAAGTGCAATAAATAAAACAGCACATTGCAAAAAACCTAGACAACCAGCAGGTTTAACAAGAGATAAATAATGGTACATCCACAAAACCAAATATAATGTAGCCTTGAAAAATAATGTTTGCAAAGAATACTTAAATGACTAGGAAAATGTTTAAGATATAATCCAGTGAGAAAAGCAGAATATAAAGATCCATAGAGAATATAACATCAATCTTGTAAAAAATAATTATAGTACACACACACACACATATATACCTATCAATATGTATATACACATCGTGTGTTTGTGTATGTATGTGCTTGCCCAAGAGAAAACTGCAAAAAAAATAATATTTACAGTGGTTATCTCTGTATGCTGAGATAGTTGATGAAATTTATTTTCTGCTTAAAGTTCACTATTTTGCAAATAAACATGATTTACTTCTAAAATTAGGAAAGAAAAAACTACACTGCTGTGCTCAGCCCCTCGGTTGTGATTTCTTATCTGCGACCCCACAGACTTTATCCCACCGGGCTCCTGTCTACAGGATTTCCTAGGCAAGAATACTGAAGTGGGTTGCCTTTTCATTCTCAAAAAAAAAAAAAAAACTATATAAATATTTTCAAGGAAGACATACTGATAGAAAAATGGACATTCTTTTCAACCTAAAATCTTGCTCTGAAAATAAACTCTCCCCTAACTATGATATTGACGCGTATATTGTCAACATTTTCTGTAGAGAATTAAGGTCTAAATTGGAGAATGAATTTTTTTCTTTTCTTCATTTGAAACCAATTTGAGAGGCACTCCCAAGATGCCTTCTCTCCTTTCCCTGCAGGACCCTCACAGCCAGCCTGGGAGAACTCTGTTCAGATGAAATGGGGACCTTTTTGGTGTCCACTCCCTGACAGCTTTGAAAATTATTTCGCTTCTATCATGATGGATACACTCTGCCTAAAATGATGGATGGGCAGCATCTGAAAAAGGATGACATGAAATTTGAAAAACGATATGAGTGCTGGTGGACAGACTTTTTTTTTTTTTTAAAGAAAAGTTGACATGAGTTTGAAATATAGCATGGAGGACTGTTCTATCATTTTTCTCTCTCGGAAGAAATTCGTAGCTGTCCTTTATCAACATGCTCTTTGGGGAAGAAAACCTATATTCAAGTTAAAATGAATTCTTTTCCCCTTCCTAAGAAGAACATGGCGGGAGCCTTAGGAGTGAATTTGTTCATTCAGTCACTCAACAGCTTATTGAGCGCCTATTATAGGGAGGCTACTGGTTAGAGGCTGGGGACACAGATGAATTAGACGCAGGCCCTGCCTCTGGGGAACCCAGAACCCAGCAGAGACTGACAAGCAAACAGATCATTATAATCCAGTCCAGGAGGAGGAGGACAGGAATGTGAAGCGGGCGACTGTGGATTTTGGCAGAAGGGGACGAAAGTCAGTCTCATCTGGGGAGAAAGGATATCAGGGCAGGCTTCTGTGAGATGATATCCAAAATGGGTCCTTTCCAACGATCAAATGCTTCTGTTGTCGTCTGAGATGAATTCTGATTATCTGCCCACGAAGCACCCACTTATCAAAATAGAAGCAAACATTTTCCTTTGAACCATTTTCTTTTTCTCAATAATTCTAGACTGCTTCTCAGCTGCAGCTGGCATATGCCCAGACAATTCCAGTTCTTTCAACAGATTACCTTTCAAATGTCTCACCAACCTCAATAGAACAAAGGTTTGCCCCACATGTGAGCTAGTTTCTTCTTTCCCTTCTCCCCTCCCCCACGATTATATAACGCAAACTGATGTCACCAAGGTATTTATTTTCCTAATGGGAGGTACCAGCTTGTGCTCATGTTACAGCAAGTGGCAGGGTTAATTGGAAGATTACAAAGGGAACCAAGGGTGACAGGACTCATCTCACACTCAGGCCCCAAGCAGCATCCAGCAGAAACCCTGGGGTGCGGTGGCGGCCCTGGGGGTGGCACCTGGCAAAGCTGCCAAACTCCACGCCCCACCCTAAGCTGGCAGTGCGATGCCTCAGCTACTCTCATCCGTATGGACCTTCTGTGCACTTTCTACCCTTCTAGTTGTCAACTCTGGGCCTCCCTGACCTCATGGTACCTGCTCACTCCTTTCTCTCTATCCCCATTTACTCATTAATTCAAGTTCACAGTGCTTCTTGGTTTTGTAGATAAAAGAGCTTGACTAGGAAATATGCTAACACAATATAATATAATCTTTTATTTGAAAGTATTCTTATTTTTTAAAGCATTTGATACATATGAAGGACATGAGGAGAGGGCAGGAGAGGGTGAGATGTATGGAAAGAGTAACACGGAAACTTATGTCACCATATGTAAAATAGATAGCCACCGGGAATTCGCTGTATGGCTCAGGAAACTCAAACAAGGGCTCTGGATTAACCTAAAGGGGTAGGGATGGGAAGGAGCTTCAAAAGGGAGGGGATATATGCATACCTATAGCTGATTCACATTGTATCTTCCCTCAGATGGTAAAGAATCTGCCTGCAACACAGAAGACACAGGTTTGATCCCTGGGTTGGAAAGATCCTCTGGAGAAGGGAATGGCAATCCACTCCAGTATTCTTGCCTGGAGAATTTCATGGACAGAGGAGCCTGGTGGGCCACAGTCCCTGGGGTAGCAGAGAGCCAGCCACACTGAGCGACTATCACTACTACTACTATACATGTGAGACATACAGGTTTTCAAACTCTTAACATCCTACCGGAAAAACAGAACACTTCTTAGGGAGGTAATTTGTTGCTGTTCTTCAATCAGTAAGTCGTGGCCAACTCTTTGCAACCCCATGGACTGCAGCACTCCAGGCTTCCCTGTTCTTCTCTATTTCCCAGAGTTTGCTCAGATTCAGGTCCAGTGAGTTGGTGATGCTATCTAACCATCTCAGCCTCTGCCACTCACTTCTCCTTTTGCCCTTATTCCTTCCCAGCATCAGGGTCTTTTCCAGTGAGTCTTCCCATCAGGTGGCCAAAGTATTGGAGTTTCAGCTTCAGCATCAGTCCTTCCGATGAATATTACCTTTGTTTAAGAAAATGCTTTGACTCGAGGCTATGGTTAGCAACACTGGACCAAACAGAGCTCAACTTTACAGCTCAGAAGAGAAAAGGAAGTCCTACCATGCACAGGACAGCTCCAACTGAACACCAAAATATCTGATCCCGAGTGTCAGCGGCGTGGCGCTGATGCTGAGAACGTGCTCTATTTAATGGGCATGATGCTCTTTAAGTTTCACTTTGCTCTACCAAGCTGTGAACTCCTGGACAGCTGGGGTCCTATCTTACTCACCCTTCTACCCCACCCCTCAACACAGAGCAGACCTCAATACATGTTTGCACACATCATTAAACGGGAGTAAATACAGGAAGGCCTGCTGCCCTCACCTGAGGATGCCACATGGAGCTTCCCATAAAGCAGCAGCTGAACTGCAGATCAGGTCTACTCCTGGACTCCAGGATGTGCCCTTGTGACCTGTGGCTGGAGCTCACAATGAAAACACTTGGTTTTTTGTTTGTTACTCGGATCCCATCTTCTTGCTATGAACCACTGGCTACCCACTCTAGCATTCTTCCCTGGAGAATCCCACGGACAGAGGACCATGGGGTCATGAAGAGCTGGACACGAGGGAGTGACTAACATTTTCACTCCTCCAGTCACGTGGGCCCTTGCTGAACCTATTTTGGCTACCCCAGAGCATTGCATACATCTCCCTTGCCACCACACGGAGACTCTCACAACTCCACAGGCACTAGAAGTCTGAAGAGCCCAAACTACACCCTCAAAATTTGGCAATAAGCCATCTAGATACTATTATTTAATGTGGTCACCAGAAGATAGAAAATTCTATCTATTTTTTATAGATTAAATGATCTGGGAAGAAAAGCAAAAAGCCACTGAAAAAGAACAAAAATTCTTAAAATATTTCAGGGAAAGAAAGATAAAGAGAAAAAAGATACAGTGTCGACAAAGTAGGCAGGGCAGGGCCACACAGACTCCTCCAGCCAGACTTCAGTGGGGTCTGGCCACCAGGGTCACAAGGGGCAACCCTGAGTGAGTCATTGGACACATTTGGGTCTTACTATGAAAAAGGTCTCATTACAAGACTGGTACTTACTTCATGGAGGACCACATGAAGAAATGCACTCAAAATGCTTTAAAAGTCAGGAGAAATATCAACAACCTCAGATATGCAGATGATACCACCCTTATGGCGGAAAGTGAAGAGGAACTAAAGAGCCTCTTGATGAAGGTGAAAAAGGAGAGTAAAAAAAGCTGGTTTAAAACTCAACATTCAAAAAACTAAGATCATGGCATCTGGTCCCATCACTTAATGACATAGATGGGGAGACAATGGAAACAGTGACGGTTTATTTTCTTGGGCTCCAAAATCACTGCAGACAGTGACTGCAGCCATGAAATTAAAAGAGGCTTGCTACTTGGAAGAAAAGCTAAGACAGATCTAGACAGCATATTAAAAAGCAGAGACTTTGCCAACAGAGGTCCAGATAATTATGGTCCAAAAAGCCATAGTTTTCCCAGTAGCCATGTACAGATGTGAGAGTTGAACCACAGAGAAGGTTGAGCACCAAAGAATTGATGCTTTTGAACTGTGGTGCTGGAGAAGACTCTTGAGAGTCCCTTGGACTGCAAGGAGATCAAACCAAACAATCCTAAAGGAAATCAGTCTGAATATTCATTGGAAGAGCTGATGCTGAAGCTGAAGCTCCAATACTTTGGCCACCTGATGCAAAGAGCTGACTCACTGGAAAAGACCCTGATACTGGGAAAGATGGAGGGCAGGAGGAGAGGGGACGACAGGATGAGACAATTTGATGGCATCACCAACTCGACGGACATGAGTTTAAGCAAATTCTGGGAGATGGTGAAGGACAGGGAAGGCTGGTGTGCTGCAGTCCATGGGGTCACAAAGAGGCAGACACAGCTGAACAACAGCAAATGCATAAAAATACTTAGAAGATAATAATTATGACTGTCACTCTTAACTATCATTTAAGAACATCAAAGAATTTGCTCTTGATTTTCTTCACAGTCACAAATGTGAACCTTCATCTTGAGATGGCTGGGGAAAGTTTTAAAATCCTCTTGCTTATTCTTGGCCAAAGCTGACAGGGTACCCCAAGAGTAATGCTTAAAGAAGAGGGGGTACTTTTATTTGTTCCCATGACTTGGAGACATCTATTGGCATGTAATGCCTGGGTTCCAGAGATGCTGAACACCTTGCCACGCACAGGTCAGTCCCACATAGTAAAGAACTGGCCTGCTCCATGCACCAGTGGGGCCACACTCCCACCATGAGACACTCTGAGCCAAATGTCCCCCAAACCCCACCTGAAACCCTCCATCCGCTCTATGAGTTTCCAGTCTTTTAAACAGTGTCACATCAAATGTTAGCTATTGGGTGTAGCAGGCTTTTCTGTGGATGGCAGTCTAGTTATCTACGAGTGCCAGGGTGATAAGAAAGTTGCAAACAGAGGAATGGGATTATAAGTGAGCACAATTAAAATAACCCATTTTTATAGAACCCTGATTTGATTTCTTCCTTGTAATATGGCATGCACTATAAATTAGGATTGCAAAGGCTGGCCCTACTTTGGAGGCACTCCTATTTTCCCAGTCCATTTTCAGCTTGGTGTAGTATCAGTTAGAAATAAAAGCAACAGGAATTATATCTCATTGCATTTTGCAAGACAAAAAATAGTTCCCAGCATGAAGAGGCAAAAGGATGCCAAATTTCAGTCTCAAATGAAATCTTGTTCCTTGCTAAAATTCACTGGAAATGGCCATCTATATTGGAAACTATAATTTACACTTCACTATGGATGTGACAGAAGAAACCTAGAGAGATTTTTGGAAAAGACAGCAGATGAGAGGGCAAAAAAAAAGAGAGAGAGAGAATACACTGATTCTATTTTCCCTCCTGTTTCTATTTTTCTTCTCTTTTTCTTCTTCTTTTTTAATCAAACGCTCAGATACCTATTTTAGTGATCTGAATGGATCATAGAAACTATTGTCCTAATTTGTTCTATGATACGTTCTCCATGTTTTATACTCCTTTCATCCCAATCCAGCACAACACAGTGCCTTAATCCTGTGAGCCACGGGCGTATGCAGGTTGCTGTAGCTCGGCCACCCGCTACGTATTAACATTCATGTTATGCCAGCAATGTGAATGTCTGTGCTATAACAGGATTAACAAAAACAAAAGGCATATTTGTGTCCTTCCAGCCCTCACAAGCCAGCTGAGGAAGTCAAGACACACTTATAAGTCTATGTATCCACATGACAAATACTTTACTATGCTTTTGGACAAGACTCTGGACCAAATGCTGCGAACACTGTGGGCCTGTCCTCATGGAGCTTACAATCCAGATGAGGAGACACTTCATCAATAAGGAAACAAACTACAAACAATATGATCAGAGAAGGGAAAGAAAAGGGTTGCAGTGGCAGAGAATTAAAGAAAGGCAGTAGATGGATTCGAGGAGGAAACAAATTTCCCACATGAAGACAAAGGCAGGCAAGGATCAGGGGCTGGGAACTCAAGACAGAGAAGTAAGCTGTGTGAAGTTTCTAAGTTAGGAAAGAATTCTCCTGGTTCAAAGGGAGACCAGTGGGACAAGGAAAGGGCAGGAGGCAAGGTCCTGAGAGAGGCAGGACTCAGACGGAGTACAAAAGGAAGCCAGTGACAGCGGTGAGTGGGTAAGACGCACAGTCACTGTGTTTTATGAATGTTTCTGCTCCCACGGAGAACGCAAAGCAGAGGGCACTGGGGAGCGTCTGCAGAAAATGATTCTCCACCAGTTCAGGAGAGAGGTGATAGCAGCTGGCAGTACCCAACTTGTGGGAAGAAGAAAAAAAGAAGTGCAGCTGGGTGTGAGCTACATCTTCCAGGAGGCAAAGACAGGACTTGCAAGCTAGAAGGGAAGGAATCAACGAGATCTCGTCAAGGGTCTGGCTTCAGAAGCGCTGGCAAAGCTGAGACACTGCAGGACCAGTCCAGGAGGGAGCTGAGTGAATCTGTGCTTCTCACATGTGGGGGCTAGAACACGTGACTAGGTAGAAAACACACGTCACACAGCAGAGCTTTATCACACCGCGTCAGAGGGGCTTATGAGCTGGCAGTGGGAGGAGAGGGGAAGCGTTCTGAAGGCGACCAGGGCCTACAGAGAGTGGAGACTCTATCAAATGCTCAACTCCACACTTGAGTCAACTCAACCCCAAATCTGCATCTGTGGTGAGCTGTAGCCCCTGAACGCATGATGGTCAAGAGCGTGGTTCCTAGAGTAAGACTAGGAAAGTGGTAAGTCACTCAGTCGTGTCTGACCCTTTGCAACCCCATGGACTGTGGCCTCTGTGCATGGGATTCTCCAGGCAAGGATACTGGAGTGGGTAGCCACTCCCTTCTCCAGGGGATCTTCCCGACCCAGAGATCGAACTGGGGCCTCCTGTGTTGCAGGCAGACTCTTTACTGTCTGAACCACCAGGAGTAAGACTATGGATTTATCCAAATTCCACCACTTGCTGGCTGTGTTGAACCTGTCCCTGCCTCAGTTTCCTGTCTGCACCACAGGGATGATAACAGTTTCTGCCACAAAGAGAATAATAATTATACAGCTGCTCCTCTGTAGCTGCAAGATCGGCATCTGGACCCTGATCAATTGAATCCATGGATGTAGAATCTGCGGCTGCAGAATCTGCAGACCCAGAGGTCCAACTACACGGTTCCATTAATAAAAGGGGCTTTTCAGTATCTAGATCTTGGAATCAATCCCCTACAGGCATTGGGGGGGGACAATTGAATGTGCTAATGTATGCATTAACAGGGTGATTGGGACACAGAGAGTTCAGTAAGCCCTAGTGACTGGTTTTTTGTTTTTTTTTTTTTACTATTTTTACAAATGCTGCACCCTTCAAATGGCCAAATCTGTTTTTCTATGGTTGGTACCTGTCAGGGCCTATTCTGAAGAACCTTGAGTATCAGGGACTCACTAATGTTTTATGATATTTTACCTCACTTTATGGTAGTCATTTATGACAAGACCAGTATGACATAAACTGCCATAAAGTAAAGCAGAGCAATCACACCAATGACCATAAATCAAGGGGCGCAACCGAAAAGGGTCATAAACGGAAGGAAATTGAGGGAAACAGGAGCGAGGGAGAGTGGGGAGCGGGGAGCTGGCAGCACCAACTTCGAGAGAGCGGAATTTCAATCGAGAACAGAGTCAGAAAAGAAAACTAGACGGATGTCTCCAGGGATTGTTTAAGTTTCACAGACACATTTCCAGACGAATATGGCGCACGTTTATGGTTCAAAAAGAAAAACATTATTCCATGCCCTACTCTGTCATGCACTTTTCTATTTAAAAATGCTATTTCTAATCCTATCAGTGTATCTGGGATCCATATTGGACTTCAGAGGATTTTAGACTTCCTAAGACTAGGAAATAATTTTGCAGGTGAGGAACAACAGATGTCCCTGGATTCATTTGCAGTCCCACTCGCTAAAAAGGGGCTTCTTAATAAGTAGACGTTTTTTGCTTTTCAATTCTTTTCTTTTCTTTAATATTTATTTTATACAAGACCAGTATTTTTTTCTAAACCTTGTTATAATGAAGAGAAGAGAGAATACATAGATTCAATGTGCTTAGAAAACCTCTGCTCAAGTGTGTCTGAATGAACAGAGATGCCTGCAAAGATCAAGAAACGTGTTTTCAACCCTTGTAATTAGACTTAGCTCAACTTTTAAATGGGCTTCCCAGGTGGTGCTAGTGATAAAGAATCTGCCTGCAATGCAGGAGACGCAGGTTCCATCCCTGGGTTGGGAAGGCCCCCTGGAGTAGGAAATGACACCTCACTCCAGTATTCTTGCTGGGAAATCCCAAGGGCAGAGAAGCCTGGCAAGCAGAGGCGGACATGACTGAGCACAGCGCAACTCTTAAACGAAGTCACAAAATAAAACCTGATTGGGATCCATTTCTGATTACAACTTTCCTCATTGTTAAAATTCAGGCAACAGAAACTGGACGGAAAGATAAAAACACAACATTTTAACTTCTGTTTTTGTCACAGAGAAAATTTTGTGACCAATTACCACTCCCACCCCAAGTGGTGCATTTGAAAGTACAGTTGTGTCTTGGTATTTACAAGGGATTGGTTACAGGACCCATCACAGAGGCCAAAATCCAGACACTCAGATCTCATATTGGTTTTCTGTATCTGCAGTTTCACATCCATGGATTCAACCAATCTCAGGCCATGTACACTGTAGTATTTATTGAAGAAAAAAAACCCTCACGTAAGTGGCCCCAGGGAGTTCAAATCCATGTTGATCGAGTCAATTGTGCATACAATAGATTCTGTTCAAGTAATTTCACAACTAATCCTCTTTCCTGGGGGTTAAGATTTGCCTAGCTGAAAGAATGCTTCTGTTTAAGCACCCCAAAAGTGAGCGATCCATTCGTAACACAGTCACTCCCTACTAACGTGGACGGCCTACTCAACTTAGAACTCGTAATCTGTCCCTCCTACCACTCTTCCCTCAGTAACCATAAACTCTTTCTCTATGTCTATGAATCTGGTTGTTTTGCAAATAAGTTCATTTGCATCATTTTTTTTAGATTATGGATAAAAGTGATATTATATGGTGTTTGTCTCCGACTTACTTCGCTTAGTATGATAATCTCCAGGTCCATCCACCTTGCTGTAAATGGCATTATCTCATCCTTTTAGTGACCGAGTACTATTCCATTGCATATATGTACCACATCTTCTTATGCATTCCTCTCTTTTATTTAAACTAGAGGCCAACTACTTAACAATATTGTGGTTGTTTTTGCTACCCATCGACATGAATCAGCCACAGGTGCACGTGTCCCCCATCCTGAGCCCCCCTCCACTCCCTCCCCCCCATCCCTCTGGGCTGTCCCAGAGCACCAGCTTTGAGCGCCCTGCTTCATGCACCAAGCTTGCACTGGTCATCCATTTCACATATGGTGACACACACGTTTCAGTGCCATTCTCTCATATCGCCCACCTTCGGCTTCTCCCAGAGACCAAAAGTCTGTTCTTTACATCTGTGTTGCTTTTGCTCTCTTACATATAGGGTCATTGTTACCATCTTTCTAAATTTCATATATATGCATTAATATACTCTATTGGTGTTTTTCGTTCTGGCTTACTTCACTCTGTATAATAGGCTCCAGTTTCACCCACCTCATTAGAGCTGACTCAGATGCATTCTTTTTTATATCTGAGTAATATTTCATTGTGTATATGTACCACAACTTCCTTATCCACTCAGCTACCGACGGACATCGAGGCTGCCTCCATGTCCTAGCTGTTGTTATCTGTTCCTCTCTTGATCAACATTTAGGTTGCTTCCATTCTTGGCTATTGTAAGCAGTGCTGCAATGAACACTGGGGTGCATGTACCTGTCTGAACCATGGTTTTCTCCAGATATATGCCCAAGAGTGGGATTGCTGGATCATATGGCAGCTCTATTTTTAGTTTTTAAGGAACATCCATACTGTTCTCCATAGTGACTACACCAATTTACATTCCCATTAACAGCGAAGAAGGGTTCCCTTCTCTCAACATACTGACCGGCGTTTATGTTTGTAGATTTTTTTTGGATGATGGCCATGCTGACTGGTGTGAGGTGACTCCCCACTGTAGTACTCACTGGCATTTCTCCATAATTAGTGACATTCAGCATCTTTTCTTGTGCCTCTTGGCCATCTGTATGTCTTCCTTGTAGAAATGTCTATTTAGGTCTTCTCTCCATTTTTTGATTGGTAGTTTGGTTTTTGGAAATTGAGCCCCATAAGCTGTAAATTTTGGAGACTAATCCCCTCTTGGATTGCATCATTTGCAAATATTTTCTCCCATTCTGTGGGTTGTCTTTTTGTTTGTGGTTCCCTTCGCTTTGCAAAAGCTTTTGAGTTTAATTACATCTCATTTGTTTATTTTTGGTTTTATTTCCATTACTCTGAGAGATGGATCAAAAAAGATATTGTTGTGATTTATGTCAAAGAATGTTCTGCCTATGTTTTCCTCTAAGTGTTTTATAGTATCCAGTCTTACATTTAGGTCTTTTATTCATTTTGAGTTTATTGTTGTGTGTGGTATTAAAGAATATTCTAGTTACATTTTTGGAAATCTACCAGGTGACAAGTTACAAATGGCTAACACCTCTTATACTGGGGTATACTTGATTGAGATGCAAAACATTCTTGAATAATCGAAGTAGACTTTAAAATCATCACGATCGACCTTACCCATGTCTAAATGACGTCCTTGCTCCAGGTAGCTGGGAATGGCATATTTGAATGAGTTTGCTCTGCCCAATGCAAAAAGTCAAAGGGAGCCCTTGAATTGCATGTATGATATTCAAACACACAAGCACTCCAGAAGCCCATGTATATGCAACAAAACTGAAAGCTACTCTTTTTTTTTTTTTTTTAATGAAATAGGCTACATTGCCGCAGAAGCAGAGCTGCAAATGACTTCTTGAAGGAGCAGGAAAATAGAATGTGTTCAGAAAATACAGCAATTTAACCCACCCCAACAAATAAAACATCATCTTAAAAAGTCTGACCTATCTCTCCTTCTATCCCAGTAGGTGTGTCTGAGACGATCCAGTTTTATGTTGAACAACCATAACTGAGAGGAAACATAAAGATATGAGTCTGGGGAAGAACTCTATTGATTGCCTTGACAGGCAAAAGAGACAGAAATAAAGTATCAATAGGAGCATGCAATATTATAGAGACTGTTTTACATCTGTTTTGCATAATGCTTTTTCATTCCTTCCCTCCTGTCCATGAGGATTTTTTTTTATTTTTTATTTTTTTGCCTTTCAAAATAAATTCTAAAAAAGAAAGGGTAGATGTGGAGAAGAAAAAACGTAGTAAACCCTCTCCTCTATTGTTTCTTGACTTTACTAATCATCATTTTCTGAGGTAAAGGGGTATGTATTATGATGATGCATTCGTGGCTCCATTGCTTGAGAAAATAAAATAAATTAACAGAAGGACGGCAGAGGGAGGGAGGAGCTGCATCTGAATTTCTGATGCAGCCTTTGCATCCTCATTAGTACACTGTCTTTTTGTATTACTTTTGATTTATAATGTAATTGGAGAACTATAGAAATGCTAATGGCAGCAGTACAGCTTTAAGGGTGACAAGATTGTTTACTAATTATTGTCTTTAAATTTGGTTAATTATTGAAGTATTAATTCTCTGGGTTCATTTCAGATGGGACCACCACTGGGGGAGGTCAGGGAGAAACGTATTGCACGGTGAGAAAGGGACTTTCACAATTCTGTTCTATCTCCCCCTTGGTTGACCTTTTAAAGGGAGGGACAGATTGTAAATTAAAATTCTCTGCACTTGGGCTCAATAGCAAACCTTAAGGTGAGCCGCTGCATTTTGTTTTGTATTTCGATGAAAAATTGTTGCTCGTGTTTACACTTTCTTTTTTCAGTGTGTGCTGCTCATTATCTTAAGGGAGAGATTGAGATTGCAATGATTATTAGTGGGGCTGGTGAGGAGGTTACTGAACCATTTGGAGTTGACTTTCCTTTTGTGATGCATAATTATAGGGGTTTATTTACAGTCCCTTTTTTTTTTTGCTTTTTAATGATTCACAGTTTCATTCTTTGTTCTCTACCTTGTGAAGGGTATGATTTCTCCATTTTTTTCCATTTTTAGTATGAATTATTATTTGGAGTACTATGTTATTCCCTGGAATGCTAGAATTAAAGATAATTCTTTAAAACTAAATAAATAAAGAGCTGATCTCACTACAGTAATGTTCTCAAAATCTGGATAAGGCAACCAGGAAAGGAAGGCACGGAGCCATTATTCAACTAACACGTTTCCCACTCGGACGGCAATCCTGGGGCACATTATGTTGTAAGACATCATATTCCCCTTCTAACTTCTTAAATTGCTCCAGATGCTCTGTAACCATAAAGAAATGTAATGGTAATTTTTTTCAAGCTGCATCATCTGTTTCCATATCTGACTTCCTGCAGAGGTGCCAGTTAGTTTGGGAAGTTCGAAATCAGAAGCAAGTTCATGTATATAGTCCATTTGCACACACACAGGGATGACACACCATAGTGAGCAACAGAGGGGAAGAGAATCATTAGCGCTACTAGCCACCTCACTTTGCAGAGAACTATTTACAGGCTCTGTGACATAATTTCCTCACACCACAAAACGGCAGTGATGATCATGCCCTCTTGATGGGTTTTTGTAAGGATTAAACTCATTCATAAATATAAAATATGTAGAATCCAATACCAGGTACATAATAAGTACTCAATGAACGCAAACTGTTATTTCCTAAAGTTGGTTAATCACCCTGTTGGTGAACATAAGATGGGCTGGAGTGATTCATGAGGAAAGTTTTATTCTGATGTTTACTGTGTGTCAATTAGGATGCCCTTGGCTATGAAGAGGAGAGATTATTTGTGAATAATTTTCCACCAATTACTAAATAAATTGCTAAATAAAAATTGCCTTAAAACAGGGGTTGGCAAACTATAGTCCACCAGCCAAATCTGAACTTTTGTATGCTTTTATACGCTCTGAATATCAGGAACGGTTTTTACAGATAAATAACTGCAAGCAATTTGGTGATAACACACACACACGCGCACACACAAATCCATTCTTCTTAGTAAATCTCTATATGACAATTATACTCTATTACTGTATAATTTTGAATTTCATCAATAATTAATTGGTGGAAATTTGTTTTGTCTCTTGTTACATAAATATGTGATATCCTTGATCTTTGCTTCTTGGTCTATAAAGTCTAAAATATTTACTATCTAGACCTTTAGTACCCCTTATACAGTCAGAGCTCCCGAACTAGAGCAACTCTCAGCTGGTTAAGAAGGCAGTTCTATGATTCATCAACACTAAGATTCTTTCCAAGTGTCCACTCTGCCACTTCACATGTGAGCCTTACCTGCAGGCTGGCTTCTTTGATGGTCACAAGATGAGTTTCTGCAGCTCCAGAGATGCAGAAATATCCTCTTCAGATGTCTGTTTCAGATTAAGGAAACCTTTCCCAGAAATCCCCTTGCAGAGTCTTCTTACCGCTCATTGGCTAGAACAGGGACAGATGACTGCCCCTGAAGCAATCACCACAGAAGCGAATGAGATTTTGATAAGCAATGACTAACCAGCTTCTGCCTTCCTGAACTGGGGATGTGCTCAGCTTTCTCTGAAGCATGGAAGAAAGGTGGATGGATAACACACCACATTGGGGTTTGGTTAAAAAAGGGAAGGGGAAATGGATACTGGATAAGCAATCTTTAGCATATTTATTTCTTCAAATATGATTTAAGGAAAATAAAATGAGCACAATGAATCATGCTTTCATAGCTCTTTTTACCTAGGAAAAGGCTAAAATTTTAAATGTATTTAAATTAAAATATTAAACAAGAGTAAAAACCTCAACAAAATATTAGCAAGCCAAGTTAAGCAATACATTAAAGGATCATAAACCACAATGAAGTGGGATTTATCCCGAGGGTATACGGACAATTCAACATCTGCAAGTCAATCAATGTGATATACCACACCACAAAACAAAGAACAAAGATCACATGGTCACCTCGACAGGTGCAGAAAAACCACTTAACAAGAGTGACATCCATTCATTATAAGTACTCTTAATAAAGTTAGCATAAGGTAACATACCTCCATATAACAAGCTCTGCATATAACACACCCACAGCTAACATCATACCAATGGTGAAAAGTTGAAAATTGTTCCACTAAGATCTGTTAGAACAAGACAAGGATGACCACTCTTTTATTCAGCATAATATTGGAAGTCCCATGCACAGCAATCAGAGAAAAATTTAAAAAATAAAAGCATCCAAATTGGAAGAAGTAAAACTGTCATTATTTGTGGGTGACATAACACCATCTAAAGGAGACTCTAAAGATGCCACCAAATACCACCAGAAAGAAAACAATTCAATACAGTTTCAGGATACAAAATCAATGTACAGAAATATGTTCATTTCTATGTACTAACAATGAACTAGTGAAAGAGAAATCAAGAAAATAATCTTTTTTCCACTCAATCAAGAATAATAAAATAGCTAGAAATATCTTTAAGTTTCCCTCCAATCATATTCCAGTCTTAATCTATGATTGTAATAAAAGTAGATACTGGTGAGAAAAAATAAAAAAAATTTTTTAATTTAAAATAAGAAAAGTTCATGGCAAAAATTAAGAATGTGGTATATAAGAGATTAAATCACAAAATGATGAAGATTTAGGCAATTCTGCCTGTTGGTTACTGATTACACTATATTCTTTCCTTAGGAACTCCTATTGATTCTTCAAAGCCCAAATTAAAGATTGCCTTCTCACTAGAGTCTTCCCTGATAGCCTCCTATTCCTGCTATGCTCATAAAAGATTGGTCTCTCTCAGAGCATTATCTTTTTCTTATATCTCTTAAAACAAGGGCCACACTGTATCATCTATGTATCATTCCTGATTGGAAACACCTTCTTCATCATTCTATCGTTCATCAAACCCTTGTTGAACACCAATGACATGGCTCACAGAGAGCATCTTTACCCCCATTCCCAGCCCTGGCAGCTAAGGCATGATCTGTGTGAGGTGCTTACATTTCCCGTACAAACGAAGGAACAACTGGGCGATCAAATAATTCCAGGAGTTGACAGCATCTACGCAAGTTTACCAAAGAAGGAAAACATTTTGAACACTTTACACTCTAGAAATTTCTTATTTAATTGAAAACAAAACCAATCAACCTCATGAAATCTCTGAAGTTTGTGTTCCTTTCAGAAGTAGGCTCAGATGAAAATGTTTCTGGAGCAGCACTGAATTAATACAGGGACAATTGAGGTAAGTTCTTTTTGCCCACAACCATTAGCTCTTTACTATTTTACTGTAAACGTATTTATTATTTCCTTCTTGTAAGAGAACTCAAGAAAACCTAAACTTGGACTCCTTTCACCATTTAAAAATAATTTATTTCTAATTTTTGAATAACATTTTTAAAATTAAAATTTGATCACTTTACTATCTTAATTGGGAAAAGATGTCAATGACACTCCTTTCAAAATAAAGGCAGGCTCCTTAAGATGGTTTTCACAGACCCAGTCACTGCCCCCAATCTCCACCCTCTCCACCTTTCTCTCTCTACTACAGCTGCACTGGTTTGCATGCTACATTTCAAAGGGAAGCTGTTCCCACCTCAGTACCTTTGCTCACGCTTTCCCTCTGCTCCAAAAACTCTTCAACTCCTATTTATCCTCAAAGTATCACATTACATGTTACTTCCCTAGGGAAGACTTCCTAGAGCAGGCTTCCATTTCAACATGGTCTCAGGATGCCAGTATTTTTTCCTTCAAAATTCTTACCCAACTTTTCATTAAATATACCCCTTGTGTAATTATGTGTTTGATTTCTGTCTTCCCTATGAGAAGGCAAGGTCCATAAGGAGCAGAAACCATGCACTGTGGACTGCTATATCTGCAATATTTAGAATAAGGTCTAGAACATACCAGTTCATCAGTAAAGGTTACCTGGATAAACAAACAAATGAGCCTGCCCACAGAGCAGTTAAGATCATTGTCTGGGCCAACCAGTATCCCCCTGCTGTTGCCATTTAGTCGCTAAGTCATGTCTGACTCTGAGACCCCATGGATGGTAGCCTGCCAGACCCCTCTGTCCATGGGATTTCCCAGGCACGAATACTGGCGTGGGTTGCCATTTCCAACACCAGATCTTCCCAACCCTGGAATCCAACCCATGTCTCTTGCGTCTCCAGCATTGACCGGGAGATTTTTACCACTGAGCCACCTAGGAAGCCCCGATATTCCTCCAGGACCACACAAATATTTTCTCTTCACCAAACAAAATTATTTCTGCATTCACGCAACAAATGTTTGTTGAGAACCTGCTGTGTGACCGATTCTTGCAGTCGGCACTGACAGAGCCGTGAATGACACAACCAAGCCCACGACCTCGTGGAGTTAATATTCTATGAATATTTACATTCTAGTGGGGAGACCCAAAATGAAGGAAGCACCAGCATTTTCTGTGAAAATATGTTTTTGTGGTGGTGGTGTCTTTTTTTCCAAAAACTGACCTTTCTTTGCTGTGAAAAAATCACAGCCACCATCAATTAAGCAAGTATTTGAGCTTAGCTTACCTTGGAATGGCCCTTCACAGCAGCCAGAATCTGTATATGTGAAGATCTCTTTCCTGAGTGGAAAACAGACAATATGTTTCAGGGTTAATTTAACTTTTCAAATTACAAATTCATCTAAAGCGCCGTCCACCGCCGGGGATAACTCACAGCGCTGCCAGCCTTTAAGTACTGTAGCGATGGGCTGTGTCCAACTGCTTAGGCACCCTTCTTAAAAGATGGCTACCCTGGGGTTTATAGCAAGCCTACATAATCATATATTGAAGCTTGGCTTATTTATTTCCGTGTTTCTGAAGTCCCATTAATCACTTTCCTAAGATGGCTGACGTGTTACATAATTAATAAAACATAGGAGCTTAGGGAAAAAGCCCAGAGTGAGTGAGAGAGTCACACAAACGCTGAGAAATGGTGTCAATTTTTGGTACCACTGAAAATCTCAGTCTTCAGAAGATCAAGTCTTAACTGGAGTAATAGGAAACAATCATTTTTCTTTTTTTTTTTTTTCCAACCCTCTTCTCGCTTTCTCTTGTTTGCTGAACTTAAGACGCTGGTCAGTGCAAATTTTATACCGGGAAGAAAAGTACTTATGGAGGGAGGGGTAGGAGTAGTGAATAAAATCATTCATCCAACTTCTCATCATTTTGCCTCTGGTGACTGCCAGGTAATAGCTTGTCTGTGGTTCTGACCCAGTTCTGAAACCCTTCTTCTGGTACTCCACCAATTAATCTAATGGTCATTAATTGCAAACATCTGAAATCATTAGAACCTGATTGAGCACAGAAGCATCAAACCTTCCAAAGCTGTAAGTGCTTAAGCAGCAAGTAGGCTCATTGCAAAAGAATGTCGATGTTTATAGTAGATGTAACCCAAACTCGGGTGTTCATTGACACATTGTTCCATTTGTATACAACCACCCTGGCATCTATCTGTTCAAGAGAGCATGATTTATCCAGTGCTATATCCTGGAACTGACAGGCCAAAGATTAGAGCTTAACCCAGATGAAAGCCGAGGCTGTGTGTATTCCTAAAACAAATATTTAGTATCTGACAAGCTCTGGTTAATATTAATTCATGATAGAAGGCAGTCAATTTAAGCTTAGTTCATGCCAAAATCTATTTGGGTTTTGTAAATCATTTTTTTCAGGATTATAGTGTAGAGAATCCAACAAAAAGGAGACTTCCCTAAAATTAGAACTCTGCAGACCTGGACAGAGCTTTCAGAAAGCATCCACTCCAGAGTTATAAATGGGCCATCCAAAAGCACGAAATCCTCCTGTAAATGTGCTCTGTCTGACTAGCACACGGTTTTAAAATAATCATCTTTAATTACTTGCCAAGTCTCAATTTCTGACTTTTCTTGCAGATCCGGCAATACTGGGTCTGAGTTCTCACAAGGCAACAGTTGGCAGGGCTGAGTGGAGGCTGGCCCTGTGGGAGACACAGGCTTCCATTTGGCCAGAGCCCCACCCTTCCCGCTATTCATACACTCCCACACTCACCTGCCCACTGCCCATCTCACAGGCGGGGAAACGGTGTCTAGAGGGAGAAGGGCTGTCCAAGGACACGCATTCAGTTAGCATCGAAGCTGGGAGCATAACTTAGATCTCCTGATTCAACTTTAGTTAGTTAGAAGCAGTCAATGCCATTCCATATTGATACACACATGGTTTTTGGAAGAAAAATAATCAACAAAAATTTTGGTGGTAGTTTTCAAAGACCATAGAGCATGCTTGGGTCATTAGCATTATTATCAGTGCTCTTCATTACAGTGCAGTGTGTTGTTACTTCTGGAGCTTTGAAGATGGGTCATTTCACAAAACTGCTTCCCTGGTGGCTCAAACAAGTAAAGAATCTGCCTGCAGTGCAGAGACCCAAGTTCGATCCCTGGGATAGGAAAGTTCCCCTGGAGAAGGGAATGGCTACCCGCCACAGTATTCTAGCCTGGAGAGTTCCATGGACAGAGGACACAGTCCATGAGGTGGCAAAGAGTGGGACACAACTGAGTGCCTAACACTTTCACCAAACTGCAGTCTGTTAAGACCCTTCTATCTGTGGGCACCTTTAATCTGGCTGGGCAGTGACTTTCTACATCAGGGTACTGACACCCTTTCCTAACCTTGTGCCAGTCCTGTAATGATAAGTGCGACCGCCATACGTTAATTATTAGACACTTGCTGTGTTCCTATGCCTAAGCACTGTTCTCCTTGGTATTCAGCACAGTCTTCAAAGGTGAGTCGATTGTTCTCACTTCACAGTTGGAGAATTTTCAACTGAGGAGGACAAAACACCCAGCTTAGGATGACATATCTTGCGAATGACAGAAATGGAGTTTGAAACCAAGTTGCTCAAACCCCAGTGTATCACATACCACACCAGCTGCTGCTGAGTTTTGGGGGAGGTTTCCCCCTCTATTAACGCACACAAAGACAAAGCCCCTGCATCTTATGTCGCTCAAAGTAAGGAGGCAAAGAAATACAGGAGAGACACACAGTCAGGAATGGGTTAAATTTTGTTAGCATGGGTTTTAAAAAAATGAATTCTTTGCATTTTTAAGCTGTGTGTTGGAAGCATACTTCTCAGTGTGCAACAGAAACATTTAGGCTCCCCTGTCATTTAGGCGAATTCTGTTTGCATGCTCTCTTCATGGAATACTGATGTTAATTTTTGGTTAAGTTTAATCTTATGAAGTATAAAGCAATTTGATAGAATAAGTAACCTTTCATTAAAGTTCAATACCGTACTTAAGGAAAATGGGACCGTGTGCATTAATTGATAGTGACAGCTATTATTTCCATGAAAACCTTTTATAGTAAAATTTCTATTTGATGGATTGGAATTTATAAAATTTGCATTTCACTGAGCTGGATTCAACTGGAAGTACTGGGGATGTGTTTCCTCTTGAAACGGTATTCCATCTTTACATTTTTATCAAACACTTACTAATGGATGGAATATTAAAGAGTAAAATACAGATTTTACTTAATAACTCAGGTTTATTAGTGCATGAACACAAGTATTTGCCCCATATTTGATTTTTATTTTACAATATGACCATTTATGAGTATTTTTATCTGTGGAGACTTAATTAGTACAGTTTGGGGCAAATTGCTTAATAAGTTTTATTTTACTTTATTTTCATTTTTTAACTCACAATAAATGATATAAATATCACTGGGAATTTTTCTTCCTGTCAGCAGTTTGGAAGAAATATTATCTCAGATTTGGTACATTCAACTTCAATTACAAAAATCATAGACTGGAATTATTCTATTCAGATCCTGTCACACTCTACCCCTACACAAATATGAGGGTCCTTGAGTGACCACTGAGCTTCAATCTGACATCATACTCTAAGATTTCAACAGATGAGAAGGCATTAACACAGAAGCAATTTTTCCCCATTAATTCTGATCAAAAGACTAGCAAGATTTCCCATGGTTTTCTAGAAAGCACTTATGTTGAAGTTGCTATTGACGTATAAGAGATAGGAAGGCTGAGGCCAAGAACAGTGAAGTCACTTGAAAATGAAATAATTCAAGAATATGCCAAGATCAGAATTTGAGAGCTTCTTCTGAAATGTAGCCTCCATAGTTAAGAAAGCCTTCCCTTCATGCTGCTCCCACTGCCTGGAATGTCTTTCTCTTCCCCAGGTAGACCCGGTTCCATGACACCCTTCAGGGTTCAAGTGAAGTGCTCAGACGACACCCTGGCCCACCCTCCCGTTACCACCACTCAGAGATGCATCACAGGTGACGGCTACACAATTGCCTCAGTACTTTCCTGTTGCACGTCTCTCCCATAAACTCTGGATCTCCATAAGGGCAGGGATGTATCTGATTTGCTCACTGAACTCCAGGAGTTGGTGATGGACAGGGAGGCCTGGCATGCTACGATTCATGGGGTTGCAAAGAGTCGGACACGACTGAGAAACTGAACTGAGCTACATACTCAGTGCATGGCATCAAATTAGTTCCAAGCAAATTGTTGAATGAATGGATGGATTAAGACTCCTAAAACTCAGAGCTCAAAATCAGTTTCTGCAAACACAAAGTAAACACTCTGTGAGACCAAGGGTTCCTAGTTTGTATGAAAAGGCACAGCTTCTTTCTGTACTCTGAAAATTGGGAAAGATAAGTTTTAACAAGATATTGATATAAGCTCCTTATGATATAACAGAAATCAGAAGGTTGGGTGGCTCTTCTCAGAAATCCCATTCACTTCCCTAATAGCTACTTATGTGGTACCAGCCATGCATCCAAACCCACAGGACCTGCAGTAGGTTCTTTTTTAATCATTTCAGTAAAAAAAAAAAAAAGAAACTCTCATTTATTCTCGACCTCGGTGGCACTGCTACCCAAGAAGTAATTCACCAGGAATTATCAAGCAACTTACTAAGCATGATAAGAGATAAAATAACACCTCAAACGGTATCATCCATTCTAAACTACAGCTTAGTGTGACATAAAGAGAACATGAGAAAATTTCATAAGGAAATTGGACAACAATGCAATTCCTCAGAGAACCACTCTGTGTTCAGAGTAAGGGCCCCCATAGCTGAAGGGAAATAAAGCTCCTGTGAGCTATAAATTCCTGTCTTTTAGGAGAGTTTCTCTCTTCTGCTCCCTTTGAGTAAGAGAGTTCTTGGGTTCTTTTAGTATCTTTTATATGGTTAAGGATTATTTATATAAAGATATATTGCCTCACTTTATGAACTAGAAACAAGAATTTACTAAGATGGATTAAAAATCTAATCACGGTTCCTGTAGATGTAATCTTGTCATCAAGCCAGAGCTAACATTTATTTTTTTTAATAAGGGCCAGTAGTGAATATTTTAGGGCTTCCCAGGCGGCCCTAGAGGTAAAGAACCCACCTGCGAATGCAGGAGACATAAGAGATATATGTGTTCAATCCCGGGTCGGGAAGATCCCCTGAAGGAGACATGGCAACTCACTCCAGTACTCTTGCCTGGAGAATCCCACGGACAGAGGGGCCTGGTGGGCTACAGTCCAGGGTCGCAAAGAATCGGACACGACTGAAGAAACTTCTCAGGCGTGCACAGTAAACAGTTTAGGCTTTACAGGCCGCTCAGTCTCGGTCACAACTCAGCACTGCCCTTGTAATACTGAAGCAGCTATGGTTAATGCATAAATGTATTAACATGATTATGTTCTAATAAAGCTTTATTTATAAAAACAAATGGCAGGTTCACCAACATTAGTTTATCAACTTCTGCAGGCTAGAGTTTCTGGATAAAGCCTGATTTTCTAGTGAGACATTAAAAAGAACTCACACTGGGGACTGCATGGAATGCCCCCAACATTCTCCTTTGTACTGCTTCCATCCACTGATAAGACGCCTGAAATCATACCTGAAAGGTTTCAACTCTTTTCTTGGTAACACATGTGAATAGGCATGCACCTATGAAAGAAAAAAAGTGCTGTGCAATCAAATACGTTTGGGATACTGGGTCAACACATTTAAGCCGAGATATTTACTGAAGAACTTTCTAGAGCTTTTAATGTGCTAACGTGTCTTGAAAATAGAGGAAACAGAGCATAATCACTTCCTAACAATATGACTACAAAATCCTTTTGTGATAGCATTTGTAGGACTGTTTTCCACCAAACACAACTTGGGAAATGCTATTTTAAGTTAAGGGTGCCATTAACAGGGAGTGAAAAATAATAATAGCTATCATTTACTGAGTCCTTACCCCATATGATTATATATGCATTATTTAATTCTTGAAACCACCCTATTAATGATATCCTTCTTTGTAATTAGGGAAACTGAAACAGGTTAGGAAACTTACTTTTGGTTATATAACTAGTAAATGGCAGAACAGGTTTCAAATGTACATGTGTTTGATTTCAAAACTTAAGATCTTAATTTCTATTAAATTTTACAGGCACTATCATTTTAGTTTGAAATAAGGAGTTCCTAGAACCAAAGAATTCCAGACCAAGAGGGACCATTAGAAATACAGCTTAATCCATGTATAGAGAAACAAATGTATCACTTAAAAGAAAAAAATCAAAGCCAAGAGAAAAGACAGGACTAGTCCAAGGACACTTAGTCCTCAAACCGTAGGATCAAAACATCAAAGAATACTGCTTTTTTTCTCAGTTTAATTCCCCTTCTAAAGAAGGCTTTGCACAGATTTGCTCAATGAAGGAAGGAGAAACAAAGGTTATATCAGTCAGGGTTATTTCATTAGCAAGAGGCAGACAGTCTACTCATACTGACTTAAGCAAAAGAATATTTTGGCTCATGTAAGTTAAAAGGAGACAGACACCTGGCTTCAGGTAGGGGTTAACCCAGAAGGTACACAATTCACCCAGACCTTACTGTTCCCCCCTCCTGTGCTCTTGGTCACGTTTCCTTATTCAAGCCAGGCTTTGTGTGGCAGCAAGATAACTGCAGCAGCCACATGGCTGTGTTCTCCCACGATCAAACAGGACAGAAGACCCGGGCCTGACTCTCATGTGATCGAATCAGACCACGTGGCCGCACTGAACAAACTGTGGGCAGAGTAATAACAGAAAATTAGAGTTCAAATCATAAGGTAACTCTCTACATTGCCAAATATACCATTAATCAAGAGGCCAGAATCAGTAGCATAGAGGGAGGAAAGAGGGAAAAATAAATTCTTTGAGAATAGTAAGTAAGTAAGTAAAGTCACTCAGTCGTGTCCGACTCTTTGTGACCCCATGGACTGCAGCCCACCAGGATCCTCAGTCCATGAGATTCTCCAAGCAAGAGTACTGGAGTGGGTTGCCATTTCCTTCTCCAGGGGATCTTCCCGACCCAGGGATCGAACCTGGGTCTCCCACATTGGAGGCAGACACTTTAACCTCTGAGCCACAGGGAAGTCCTGGTGAGACTGACTTTTACCCTTGAGAATAGTATCAAGGGTAAAATGGGTATATTAATACATACCTTAAAAGGTTGTTATAAGGATTTAAAAAGAAACAAAATACGCAAAGCGTCTACCATGACACCTGACAGATGGCACGTGCTCGATCAACATGAATTTTTTCACACCTTAACTGCCGTCAAAGACTGAATGCCAGCAGTATTCTCTTGCTATCTGATTCTATTCTCATCAAAACAAAATGCTGTTCATGATGTTTTAGGAATGAAGGGATCCAATATAGCCAACAGTGTGGTACACAACAAGAAAATCACAACCGTGGATTTGAACTGTTCTCAGAATGGTTGCATCAAAATGAGAAAGTCTGTTTTCACCATAGAACAGTTTTTTACTTGACGGTGATGTCTTCTAAAAATGTCAAGGTTATAACAGCCTGTAAGAAGAGCCCAAAAAACAGACATTGAAAGAAAACTTCAAGCAAGCTTTTGAAAAATGCCAGCAGAACTACTCAAGGAAGTGGAGGACAAAAGGATGGATCCTGGAGGTATAAGCACCAAGAACTGCCAGTAGCGATTTCATCTATTTTTCTACTAGACTTTCTTATGAACTCAACTACATCAGTTCATTTTGTTCAGTCACTCAGTCATGTCTGACTCTGCAACCCCATGAATCACAGCACGCCAGGCCTCCCTGTCCATCACCAACTCCCGGAGTTCACTCAACCTCATGTCCATCGAGTCGGTAATGCCATCCAGCCATCTCATCCTCTGTCGTCCCCCTCTCCTCCTGCCCCCAATCTCTCCTAGCATCAGAGTCTTTTCCAGTGAGTCAGTTCTTCGCATCAGGTGGCCAAAGTACTGGAGTTTCAGCTTCAGCATCAGTCCTTCCAAAGAACACCCAGGACTGATCTCCTTTAGAATGTACTGGTTAGACCTTCTTCCAGTCCAAGGGACTCTCAAGAGTCTTTTCCAAAACTACAGTTCAAAAGCATCAATTCTTCAGCGCTCAGCTTCTTCACAGTCCAACTCTCACATCCACACATGATCACTGGAAAAACCATAGCCTTGACTAGACGGACCTTTGTTGGCAAAGTAATAGCTCTGCTTTTCAATATTCTGTCTAGGTTGGTCATAACTTTCCTTCCAAGGAGTGAGTGTCTTTTAATTTCACGGCTGCAGTAACCATCTGCGGTGATAAGTGACCAAATTAAACCACAGCATCATCTAGTGAATGTTATATCTTAGTGATACTTCTAAATGTGACTTAGAGTCTCTGCCATTTTCAATACCATCACCATCACTCTTTACCTAGTAGGTAAGAACTCAAGATTCCGGAAGAAATCAAATGTTTTTCTAGATAACAAAAACACCTCACCAAAAAATGCAAGAAAATCTTGAAATTAGCAAAAGAAAACATGCTACAAACAGGGAACAAAGAGGAGATTAACTACTAATTTCCCACCAGAAATAATGGAAGCCAGAAGATATAGGAATGACATATCTGAAATGCTGAAAGGAAAAAAAAATTAATTAACCAAGAATTCTATATCCAGCAAAACCAGCTGTAAATAATGACTTATTTCCAAAGAGTGGAGTATGGAATGAGGAGAAAAGAGTAACTTTTCAATCAAGAGACTTGACAAACACTACACCAGCTAGGTCAACATCAAGTCATAAATTGTGTGGACATTATATACCCTTAATATAATATGAAAATTATACTGTCCTCTTTCTCCAATAACCCATAATCCCAGTCTTATCAGAGGAAAACATTTGAAAAATTCCAGGAAAGGAACATCCTACAAAATGCCTGACCAATCAGTTCAGTTCAGTCACTCAGTCATGTCCAACTCTTTGCAACTCCATGGACTGCAGCACGCCAGGCCTCCCTCTCCATCATCAACTCCCAGAGTTTACTCAAACTCATGTCCATTGAATGGGTAATGCCATCCAACCATTTCATCTTCTGTCATCCCCTTCTCCTCCCACCTTCAATCTTTACCAGCATCAGAGTCTTTTCCAATGAGTCAGTTCTCGTATCAGGTGGTCAAAGTATTGGAGTTTCAGCTTCAGCATCAGTCCTTCCAATGAATATTCAGGACTGATCTCCTTTAAGATGGACTGGTTGGATCTCCTTGCAGTCCAAGGGACTCTCAAGAGTCTTCTCCAACACCACAGTTCAAAAGCATCAATTCTTCAGCACTCAGCTTTCTTCACAGTCCAACTCTCACATCCATACATGACTACTGGAAAAACCATAGCTTTGACTAGACGGACCTTTGTTGGCAAAGTAATGTCTCTGCTTTTTAATATGCTGTCTAGGTTGGCTTGGCCAATATCCCTCAAAATTTTCAAGGCCATTAAAACTAAGGAAAGTCTGAGAAGCTAAAACAGCCAAGAGGAGCCTAGGAAACAGGTTGACTAAATGTAATGTGGTATCTTGGATGGGATTCTACAACAGAAAAAGAACAACTGATTAAAAACTAAGGGAAGTGAAAAACTAGGGATTTTAGTTAATATATTAATATTTGCTCATTAATTGTAATGATTATGCTATTCTAATATATACTGTTAATAATAGGGGGAACCAGGTGTAGAGTATATGAGACCTCTCTGTATTATCTTAATTTTTCTATAAACCTAAAACTGCTCTAAAAAAAAAACTTTTTTAAAGTCTCAATAAATTTAAAAGAACTAACCTCACGCAAAATTTGTCCATAACAAAAATTAACTTTGAAATCGCAACATATTAAGATTTGTAGAATGTTTCCAAAGCAGGGCTTAGAGGGAACTATATGGCCATACATGTTGACATCAAAAAAATACATACAGTTATCATATAATCTAGTAATTCCATTCTGAGGGGGGAAAATGGCAACATATGGCTTTATTATTTACAACTGTCCAACAGTCTCAAATCAGTGATCTAAACTTTCACCTTAAGAAGCTAGTAAAAGAAGAGAAAATTAAACTCCAAGAAAGTAATAAAGTATCATAGAAAACTACTTGTAAAATATACATCTTGCAAAAGACTGGTATCCAGAATATATAAACAATTCTCAGTAAGAAGATAAACAGACCATTAAAAAATGTGAAATACTTGAGCACAGTCTTCATAAAATACACACACACACACACACACATACACACAAACACATGACCAACAAGTACATGAAAAGATAATAAAGCATCATGGGTCCTTAGAAAAACTGCAAAGTAAAGTCACAATGAGATACCTCTTTAAATGTACCAAAATAACTAAAATAAAAATGATTAATAATACCAAAGATTGGGGAGAATGTAGAATACTTGGAACCTTCAGATATTGCTGGTACAAATATAAAATGATACAGTCACTTTAGAAAACAGATCTGCAGTTTCTCAGAAAGTTAAAAATATATACACTTATCATACAATCCAGTAATTCCATTCTGAGGGAAAAGAATGGCAACATATGGCTATAACAGTCAAGAAAAGGAAACAACCCCAAAGCACATCAGCTGGCGAGTGGATAAACAGAATGTGGCATTATTCACACAACGGAATTTCAGAGAACAATAAAGAAGAATAAACCATTTATTGATACATATACCTGCTCTGAAAAAACATCTTGACACAAAGAATTCAAATGAAAATACACTTTAAGAGAAGGACAAGTATTATTGAAAATGAGCAGTGACTGCAATCTCTTCAGCTTTCAAGAGCTGTCACGTGATTTTTCTCCTCAAGAAGAGTCCCTTTTTTGACCTAGGAAACCTCCTCTGAGCATAAAACTGAGAACTTCTAGATCATAGTATGGATATCAAGAGTAAAATACAGAAACTGCTAAATATGTTCACATAAGAAAAGAAAGATTAAGGGCAAAAGAAGAAGAGGGCAGCAAGGATGGGATGGTTAGACAGCATCACTGACTCAATGGACATGGACTTGAGCAAACTCCGGGAGATAGTGGAGGACAGGGAAACCTGGCGTGCTGCAGTCCGTGGGGTCACAAGGAGTTTGCACATCAGCTGGCGAGTGGATAAACAGAATGTGGCATTATTCACACAACGGAATTTCAGAGAACAATAAAGAAGAATAAACCATTTATTGATACATATACCTGCTCTGAAAAAACATCTTGACACAAAGAATTCAAATGAAAATACACTTTAAGAGAAGGACAAGTATTATTGAAAATGAGCAGTGACTGCAATCTCTTCAGCTTTCAAGAGCTGTCACGTGATTTTTCTCCTCAAGAAGAGTCCCTTTTTTGACCTAGGAAACCTCCTCTGAGCATAAAACTGAGAACTTCTAGATCATAGTATGGATATCAAGAGTAAAATACAGAAACTGCTAAATATGTTCACATAAGAAAAGAAAGATTAAGGGCAAAAGAAGAAGAGGGCAGCAAGGATGGGATGGTTAGACAGCATCACTGACTCAATGGACATGGACTTGAGCAAACTCCGGGAGATAGTGGAGGACAGGGAAACCTGGCGTGCTGCAGTCCGTGGGGTCACAAGGAGTTGGACTTAGCAAACACACACCAACAAAGAAAAAAAAGGAAAGTGATGGCCTTTTGTTGGCAATTTTAGAGGCTGTGTGAGGTGAGGAGTCTAAGAGAGAAAAAAAAACGTGATGTAAAAAAAGGAAGGAAATGGAAGACGATCCCAAGAAACACACCAGGCATTCAGAGGGGGTCAGGCTGCAGAGAGTCCCACGTGGCAGGACAGCACGTGCTGGAACACTTCGCCACGCAGCACTTCCTGAGGCTTCGTCCGTTGCCATCTCTGTTCTAGGCTCCAGGGATACAAGTCAGCCAATAAAATAACAAATCACCTGGAGGAGACTCTCAACAGTTTGAGGCTGTTTTGTGTGCCGGGTTGTAATTTCCCTTCACCCCAAACCAGCAACAAAATTCTGCTCTGAACAAAAGCATTGCTTTAAGGGTGCAGTGAGGAATAAGGACAGCCAAGGCTGCCCGACGAGAGCTGAAACGACACCAGCAGGCGAGACGACAGTCGCTGGAGGGAGGCACAGGGTTAAAAACAGACTCTGTCAGACAGACTGCTGCTGCTGCTAAGTCACTTCAGTCGTGTCCGACTCTGTGCGACCCCATAGACGGCAGCCCACCAGGCTCCTCCGTCCCTGGGATTCTCCAGGCAAGAACACTGGAGTGGGTTGCCATTTCCTTCTCCAATGCAAGAAAGTGAAAAGTGAAAGTAAAGTCGCTCAGTCGTTTCTGACTTTTAGCGACCCCATGGTCTGCAGCCCTCCAGGCTCCTCCGTCCACGGGATTTTCCAGGCAAGAGTACTGGAGTGGGGTGCCATCGCCTTCTCCTGTCAGACAGACAGACAGCAGCCAAGACGGACCTGGGAAGCCTTAGAGACGGCAGGAGGCGTCGGGAGACCTGCACCACCGAGGGGTGACAGTTCCGGCTCCCCACCACCGCTTCAGGGCCTCTCCTTTCAGGAAAATGACGTGACCGCGTGGCCCTGCTGCATTCAAGTTCAACATATTCCTAAGACTGGCTTGAGCCTATGGACTGTGCTGAACAGAAGGGGAAGGCGTCACTTCCATGCTGATACCGTTTGAAGAAAATGAATAAACAGCCATGTCCTCTTAGGTTCCTCTGCCATGGCAACCAAAACCCACGCAGTTATAAAGCTTCTGTGAGCCAGCTTCCCGTGGTGAGGAGAAGAGCCCCCAGCTAACTTGAAATCAACATAGAACATGAGCAAGAAATCAGCCTTTGTTGCTCATAAGCCACTAAACGTGGGGGTGGTTTATTACTGCAGCACAACCTAGCTTATCCTGGCTAATCCAAGAAGACTGAGGCAGTCCACGTGGATATCCTAGGAAAGCTGTGGCACCCAGGGATCCCAGAGATTTTCTTTAAAGATCTTTTTTAAATAACAGAGTCCTCTGAAGGAACTAGGAAGCGAGTGTGCTTTCAGATGCCAGATTGGAACAGATGAGAACATAAAAGCAGTAAATTCAGCCCTAAGGATTCTGGAAGGTAAGGCAAGCATCATGACAGGTATACTTGTCTTTTTCTGCAGGAAAAAGTATACACCTTCATTCAGAGACAATACTTTTTATCCCCCTAGAACTAAATTCAAGCTGGATTTGTCCTCTGGGGATTTGTTTAAAGGATGAGTAGCACAGTGAACAACATCTCCCGCCAGAAAATCACCGAAACATTGTAAAACTGCAGAGTCCTTTCAGTGAACCCGTTGAGGAGGAAAAACCACCACTAAAAATGGTGAGCCAGTGAAGGCATTTTTGAAGGAAAGCTAAGACAATGTGGACCAAACAAGCTGCTTTCAGATGACCTAAGGCAGGGCTACCGTCTTGGCGAAACATTTTCACAAGGTTTTTCTCCTGGCCACTTGCTCCCTCTAATATTCAGTTATTAAATATTTTCTTTAAATTGATTCCACTGATTTACTTCATTAGAAATATTTTAAAAGAAAAAACTGAAAAGTATAAATTGAACACTAGTATCATTAACCATACATATAAATTGAAAACCCTCATAACAATACATACATATGAAAACAGAATAATACATAAAATTATCCCATTTTATCTGGAGAATGTAACTTGCTAAAGTTTATAAGCCTGAGGCTTGCCTGTGGATAAATGGAGACTTACAAATGATAGCATCAACCTGAGTCTTTCTCCTTCACTAACCAGAAGTAAGGAAAATTACAAAGAGAATCATCTTAAGACTAAACAATTCAAGGCACTTCCAAAAATCACCTCAAGTATTGCTTGTGGTGTGTGTCCCACATGTGGGTAGATGCTACCGTGGTGGCCATGAAAATGAGCCTCTTAGGTTCCTGACAATGGGGAGGCACGTGAGGGACAAAGCCAGGTGCTGTACTGTGAAAGCTGAGCTCCCACAGAGACCCTGCTTCCCGCAGACTGCTGCCAGCCAGCGCCGTGCCGAGTCACTCAGTCGTGTCCGACTCTGCGACCCCATGGACTACAGCCCGCCAGCCTCCTCTGTGTATGGGATTCCCCGGGGAGACACTGGAGCGGGTTGCCATTCCTCCTCCAGGGGATCGTCCTGACCAGAGATCGAACCTGAGTCTCCTGCATCTGTCTTCTGTGTTAGCAGGCGGGTTCTTTACCGTGAGTGCCACCTGGGAAGCCCTCCCAGCCAGTGACTGAGGCCCAGCACAGCGAAGGTGTGATTGTCCCGGAGCTGAAGCTGTCCTCCGACAGGTCGTTTTGGCTCATCAGGTTGTCAAACATCCTTAGGACTGCACTGCACTTTGAGAGGCTTCCTTCCACCCCACATCTCTCCGCAGCTCAGACCCTCGCCCTCCCAACATCTCTCCAGGACCCTCCTCATTTTTTTAATAGGCTTATGTAGGTCTAACCCTACCTCTGCGTCTCAGAGAATCTCAGCTTGCCTGCTAACCTTCCTAACAGCATCTTCTGAAGACAAAAGGAAGACGCTCCACTAGCTCGTTTTGTCCAAGCATCAGCTATCTCAAGTAAATCTCAGGCTACTCCTCCCCAAAGCAGACACAGAACAGATAGCCTATACTGTCAGCTAAAGCAAAGGCTGCCAAGATCTGTGTATAGGGCTTAGGGAAGACAAAGCTGACATTCTGTGGTAGAAGTTTAAGAGCTGTACTTCTATTCTTATGTCCATCATTAAGCAAACATCCACTTACGTGTTAAGACCCAACTCAAACACGACCTGCTCTAAGAAATTTTCCCCAACCTGACCAGCACAGGTCCTTTCTGTCTCTGCCCCCTGAAAATGCCCCATTAGCCCTTTGTTTCCTGAAAACATTTACCATATTACATTGTAATAAGAATCATATTTTATGATTCTTACCAGGTTGAAAAGTCAGAGCCTGGAGCAAAGATTATATAAGGAAAATTTTCTTTCAAAGTCCTCTAAAAAGGTCCCATGATACGGATGGACATGCACCTTCTCCGTGAGTCCATTATAGCTCGTTTTTCCTCCAGCATTGGAAAAATCACCGTGTCTTTGGTTAAGCACCTCATAATATAGCTGGTTTGCATTTAAAGACCACATTGCATGAAAAATGGAAACATGTTGAATTTTTAACGGACAGATCACCCTCCACACAAGAAGACACCCCATGAGAGGATCACCAAGAAAACCCCAGTTTCTTATCCCCACCTCGCACTCCAGCTGGAGTCTGCATCTTGAGTTGAATGACAACTCTATTTAAATAATTCTTTCTTTCTCTTACTTTGCATCCTTTGTGTACAGCTAACTTCACAGAGGTTAAAGCCAGTACCTAATATCTTGATACAGTCCACTTGACTGGGGGCTTCTTAACATCTACCAGTGTGGGTGTACACAGCTGGTATTAAATACTCGAGGGAGAGAGGGGTGGCCAGAGAGAGAGGGGAAAAGAATAGATGCAAGAAATGGACACCAAGCAGATTCATCCCTTGAAGGTGTCTTAGGTTGGTTTTCCCCAGGAGAGCCCAAACAAGGGTCTGGATGGAGGGTGATCCCAGGAGCAACAGGAAGGGAGACGCGACCGTGAACTCGGGGCAGAAGCCCCCGCGGAGAGTGAGCGAAGGAGCAGGTGACCGCCGCGGGCCCGGGCCACCCCCGCGGAGAGTGAGCTAGCAAGCAGGTGACCGCCGCGGGCCCGGGCCACTCCCGCGGAGAATTTCTGTGCTCACCGTGGAGCACAACTCAGACATCTCCGATATGAGAGTCAAGGACGGTGGAAGACTTATCTACGCGCTCCCCCCGCAGACACAGGCTAACATTCCCGTGGTGAGAGAAATCCCTCAGGTGGAGATCTGAGATGGGTGAGAACCAGGGAGCTTAGATCCCATCAGACATCCTCGGTCACAGACAGAAATGGTGTCCTGTCGCTTTTATTTCAATCTATGCTCATTTCATCTCCACTGAAATAATTTTACTCTAATTCCAGATGTCAATTAGAGCAAGGACACCAGAATTCGAATGCCTTGGGATTCTGATGTTTTTTCCTTTGCAAAACATTGCTTTCTTTAAGACTGCAATTTAACAATGAGCCCAAACTATGTCACCTGTGTCTCTCAGGAGCCATCTCTTTGTAATTGATGTGTGAATGAGGGTTTTGGTTTTACAGAATTTTTGAAATTAAAAAAAAATCTATTTGTAACATTCTAATTTCACTCCTAGTTTAAATGTATATAAATATCTAAAGTAAATCTATAAATTTGTAGAGTTTCCAGCAACTAGTTGCCCAGTATTCTTGACTGTTAACATCATTCACATGTAAATGTTTACACTAAGCAGAATTTTCTATCAGTTAAAACAAATCTACAGAGTAAAATCAAGATTTTACAATCTTGAAAAGAATTCTCTCTCATCATCCATTAAGAAGTTTTCATGAGGAAATGTCTGTTAAAAGTAGAAGTTAAAGATCACAAGATCCTGAGGCAAGCAGCCTTTCCTTTAAATTTGCACATACATGCCAACAGCTGAGTGTTATAAATAGAGGGCTGGAGAAGCTAGAAGCCAAATTACATAATTCTGATTCAATGCCCTGGATGTGGGCAGCCTATTCTGAAACTGTGAAAACCAAAATGGAGACTTTTCTTCTACGAACAGTAGAAAATGGATTTAGAACATTTATGTTTTTGTTACATTTTTGAGCATCTGTATTTCCTAGCCTATTCTCTGACCTAAGCCCCAGATAAAGTTTCTCCCTGCAAGTTTTTATGCAGATGGTACACTGGAGTACTAATTCTCCCCCATTAAAACCCCAGTCCACGCCAGGGTCCAGTGTGTTGCAAAGTTCAAAAAGCTATGCTTTCCTTTAAGGAAAAGCTGCAATCCCTGATCTTTTTATTCGTGCTGGCAAGAGGAAAAGGTGAGCTCACTCCCTCTGGGTCGATGTCTCGACCTTCAGCAGCCCTTCATGACGCCTCCCTTCCCTCTCTGCCCTTGAGGGTCAGATCCCTGCCCTAGACCTTCCGCACCGCCTCACAGAGCCTTTCTTAAACAAGGCTAATTTTGAAAACTCCCAGATGTTTCTGTTATCTTAAGGAATGCTATCATGCATTTTGTGGTAAATTTGCTTCTATTGTGACCACTCCCTTGAAACAGGATGGACCCTCACCCAAGACCTGGTTTGAATGTGAAGACCCTGACACTGCACACGTGCCACGAAGGGATGAAGAGGAATACTAACTGCAAAATGAGGCCTCCAGGGCAGCGGGGAGGTGCTCAAGGAGGCTCAAAGGCCTTGAGAGAGCAGGGACAGGCGATTGAGGCGGGGCTTTTACAGTAGTTAAAGGGTGACACAAGCTGGAATCAAGATTGCCAGGAGAAATATCAATAACCTCATATATGCAGATGACACCACCCTTATGGCAGAAAGTGAAGAGGAGCTAAAAAGCCTCTTGATGAAATTGAAAGAGGAGAGTGAAAAACTTGGCTTAAAGCTCTGCTGCTGCTGCTGCTAAGTCACTTCAGTCGTGTCCGACTCTGTGCGACCTCATGGACAGCAGCCCACCAAGCTCCCCGGTCCCTGGGATTCTCCAGGCAAGAACACTGGAGTGGGTTGCCATTTCCTTCTCCAATGCATGAAAGTGAAAAGTGAAAGTCAAGTCGCTCAGTCGTATCCGACTCTTAGCGATCCCATGGACTGCAGCCTACCAGGCTCCTCCGTCCATAGGATTTTCCAGGCAAGAGTATTAGAGTGGGGTGCCATTGCCTTCTCTGGGCTTAAAGCTCAACATTCAGAAAATGAGGATCATGGCATCCAGTCCCATTACTCCATGGGAAATAGATGGAAAAACAGTAGAAACAGTGTCAGACTTTATTTTTGGGGACTCCCAAATCACTGCAGATGGTGACTGCAGCCATGAAATTAAAAGACGCTTACTCCTTGGAAGAAAAGTTATGACCAACCTAGATAGTATATTCAAAAGCAGAGACATTACTTTGCTGACTAGGGTCCGTCTAGTCAAGGCTATGGTTTTTCCAGTGGTCATGTATGGATGCGAGAGTTGGACTGTGAAGAAGGCTGAGCACCGAAGAATTGATGCTTTTGAACTGTGGTGTTGGAGAAGACTCTTGAGAGTCCTGGTGACTGCAGCCATGAAATTAAAAGACGCTTACTCCTTGGAAGAAAAGTTATGACCAACCTAGATAGTATATTCAAAAGCAGAGACATTACTTTGCTGACTAAGGTCCGTCTAGTCAAGGCTATGGTTTTTCCAGTAGTCATGTATGGATGTGAGAGTTGGACTGTGAAGAAGGCTGAGCACCGAAGAATTGATGCTTTTGAAAGGTGGTATTGGAGAAGACTCTTGAGAGTCCCTTGGACTGCAAGGAGATCCAACCAGTCCATTCTGAAGGAGATCAACCCTGGGATTTCTTTGGAAGGAATGATGCTAAAGCTGAAGCTCCAGTACCTTTGGCCACCTCATGCGAAGAGTTGACTCATTGGCAAGGACTCTGATGCTGGGAGGGATTGGGGGCAGGAGGAAAAGGGGACAACCGAGGATAGATGGCTGGATGGTGTCACAGACTCAATGAACGTGAGTCTGAGTGAACTCCTGGAGATGGTGATGGACAGGGAAGCCTGGAGTGCTGCAATTCATGGGGTCGCAAAGAGTCGGACACGACTGAGCGACTGAACTGAACTGAATTGAAAGGGTGAGCCCACAAGAGGGTTTCCATCTGTAGCTTAGAGTTCCTTCTGACAACAGAGTAGGAACTGCCTGGGCTTTCTTATCAGCTTGCCAGATGTGGGCAGATGGAGGAGGATGGGTGAAGCGAGAAAGTGGAGTCAGACCCTTCATCACAGCTTTCCTGTTCAATCAGGTTTTCATATATACATATAAGCACAATAGATGACATAGCTGACAGTTATTAGGGTACTTACTGCACACCAGCCAGGCGCTATTCACACATCGTTTCACTGAATTCTCACAAACACCTTAAGAGTTCGTGCCTTTGTTTGAGTGCCCCATAAAGCAGAAAAGGAGTCATCTCTTTGCTAAAGTAAGGCAGGAACATAGTGAACGAAGGGGCTTCTCTAGGAGCTCAGTCAGTAAGGAATTCGCCTGTAATGCAGGAGATGTGGGCAATCCCTGGGTCAGGAAGATCCCCTGGAGAAAAGCATGGCAACCCCCGGCAGTCTTCTTGTCCGGAGAATCTCATGGACAAAGGAGCCTGGCGGGCTACAGTGCATGGGGTCAGAGGGACTCAGACACGACTGAAGCAGCAGATCACACACACACACACACACACACACACACAATTGAAGCAGATCACATATACACACACACACAGAGTGCATGGAGTCAGAGGGACTCAGACACGACTGAAGCAGCAGATCACACACACACACGCACACACACACACGGGACTCAGACACGATTGAAGCAGCAGATCACACACACACACACACACACACACCCCAATGCTATAACAAGCTGGTTACCACCGTGGGGGATCTGGAACTCAGTATAACTCAGGACCTTTTGAGAGACATGTGGGACATACTCAGTGATGTCCTCCTGGCGGGTGAGGCTGCTATCTATCCACCAACTTCGATCCTCACTGTTGGGAGATCACCAAACCTGGGGGCATCACCTCCAGAATTCCCAGGGGTGCAGAAAAAACCTTCCAGCAGAGAGATGCTGGTGCTTGAAGTGAGACGCTATCAGCAGGTATGAGAACAGTTCTCTGATCAGAAGAGCACTTCCAAGGTGCAGCCATGGAGACACAGGAAAGGCAGCCACTGTCTACCTGCAGAAAGAAACTAGCATTATCCCCATTTCACAGATGGGGATCTGAAAGCTCAAAGAGGATAAAGAAGGCTTTCCAAGATCACTAGAGTGGGAAATAAAATGCAAGGCTGTATGACTCCTGAGCCATATTCATACGCGAAGCGAGCTGATACAAAAGGGCACTGCTACCAGAATGGAATTGAAATATAGGCAGTATGAGAGACTGCTAAAAATACGTGCTCCTAAGTCAGACTGCATCATTTCAAATAACACTGCCACTTACTAGCGTGAACGTCTCTGTGCCTCGGTTTTGTCATCTATACAATGGGGATAACTGTTGCGCCTTCAGCTCACGGCTGTCTGGTGCCTTGTAAAGGCCTTGTTTTGGCTCAGTGTTAATATCTTGATGCCTGATTTTCATCCCAAACCTATAGTTTTAGGAAATAATTTGTCTCACCTGGTTTACTTTCTGGAAACCTTTATGTATGTCTCTGTGTGTGTGAGTCGCTCAACTGTATCCAACTCTGTGTGACCCTATGGGCTGTAGCCCGCCAGGCTCCTCTGTCCATGGGATTTCCCAGGCAAGAATACTGGAGTGGGTATCCCCTTCTCCAGGGGATCGTCGCAATTCAGGGATTGAACCCGGGTCTCCTGCATTGCAGGCAGATTCTTTACCATCTGAGCCACCAGAGCAGCTCTGTATGTGACTATTTACTTTTTAAAATATATGTGTGTGTGTGTGTGTGTGTGTGTATATGTGTGTATACATGTGTATATGTGTGTGTATATACATGTGTGTATACGTGTATATGTGGTATGTGTGTATACGTGTGTGTGTGTGTATATATGTGTGTGTGTGTGTATATAGGCATTCTTCCCCTTTTCATGTCACTTTCCCAGTCTTCCACTGTTTTCTGCCTAAACTTTCAAAATAAAAGTATTCCGGGCACTCAAATCCTTCAAGTTGCCCTTTTGAGGGGAATCCAAAGAACTATGTGATACAGAAATTATTGGAAATATGTATATAACTGTAAAATATATACATGTGTGTGTACCGTATGTATGGGCTTCTCAGGTGGCGTTAGTGGTAAAGAACCTGCCTGCCAGTGTAGGAGACACAGGAGGTGCAGGCTCGATCCCTGGGTGGGGAAGCTCCCCTGGAGGAGCGCATGGCAACCCCCTCCAGCACTCTTGCCTGGAGAATCCCCTGGACAGAGGAGCCTGGTGGGCTCCAGTCCGTGGGGTCACACAGAGCTGGACACGACCGAGCGACTGAGCAGGCACACAAGCACTGTATGCATATATGAGATAAGAAAATTAGTCCAGTCAGGTCCAGGTTGGGTTTATTGTTTATCTCTGATCACTCAGCAGATGGGATTTACAAGACTTGTCTTTCTCAGTGTCAGACTTTCTCAAGCGTCAGCAGAATTCTACCTAGCACAGTTCTTTACTCAAGGGTTTAATTAGGCAAAACACTGGGTTAAGGGAAAGCAGGTAAAAACCCAAGTGAAATAAAACCCACATTTCCTGGCTACTCAGTATCTGGAGAGTACCTGGCTCCTCAAGTGGACATAGCACCCAAGAAAAAGCCTGTCTCAGGGGTGATATGCTGACCAAATGTTCTGACTGCATTACCACTGGGCCATTCTCCATCCCTGTTCAAACCCTCCTGTGTGTGAGTGTGTGTGTGTGTGCTGAGATAGCTGGAGATTATCTAGGAGATAACTGTTATTATCATTCTCAATCCATATTTGTGAAGACTAAGCTATACCAGGAGAAGGCAACGGCACCCACTCCAGTGCTCTTGCCTGGCAAATCCCATGGGCGGAGAAGCCTGTGGGCTGCAGTCCATGGGGTCGCTAGGAGTCGAACACGACTGAGCGACTTCGCTTTCACTTTTCACTTTCATGCATTAGAGAAGAAAATGGCAACCCACTCCAGTGTTCTTGCCTGGAGGATCCCAGGGACAGGGGAGCCTGGTGGGCTACTGTCTATGGGGTTGCACAGAGTCAGGCACGACTGAAGCGACTTAGCAGCAGCAGCAAGCTATACCAGGAGTTGGACTGACTTCCATTAGATTTCATGAACTTCTTTCAAATGGTTCTATTGGCCATTTGCATTATGAATAATTAATCCAATGAAAATCAACATTCCAAGACCAGTCTTGGGATATCAAATTTGAGGTTTCCTAAATGTTCCCACATCCACCTACTTACCCACAAAAATCATCACAACCCTGACTTAAAGTCACCTATTCAATACAGCCCCCTCAAAAATGTTTTTTAATAATTTATTTATTATTAATTGGAGGATAATTGCTTCACAATATTGTGTTGGTTTCTGCCGTATATCAACACGAATCACCCATAGGTATGCATATGTCCCCTCCCTCTTGACAGAGTTCCATACAACCCTATAGCGGTATCTCTGGACACTCAAGCAAAAAGAAGGCAAGCAAGACAGAATATGGGGCTTCCCTGGTGGCTCAGTGGCAAAGAACCTACCTGCCAATGCAGGAGATGCGGGTTCCATCGCTGGGTTGGGGAAGTACCTTGGAGAAGGAAATAGCAACCTGCTCTAGTGTTCTTGCCTGGGGAATCCCATGGACAGAGGAGCCTGGTGGGCTACAGTCCATGGGGTCACAAAAGAGTTGTTTAGCGACTAAACAACAACAACGAGGCAGAATATGCACTAAGAAGAAAACCTTTTATCCTGCTAGCTCAAACAGTCATCCACAAACTGCTTATCAGGGGTTTTTCTTTTAATAAAGCAAATCTTCAGAGAGTTTAGCTTAGAAATAAATCTTCTTTCATCAGAGGCTATTTCTACCTCCCTTTAACACCAAGCACCACCTTCACTTCTGTCTTCTGTGTTTTAACAGATCCTGCAGTAAGTCAAGGTAAGATGAGTGTTACCATCCGACCCAAGGAGATTCTCCAAGCTGAGCCTGCATTTGTGCTGCATCTTGAGAAAGAGAGGTATGCCCTGGAGGCACGCACGGGATGCTATGGTTAATTAACTAATTTACTCAATCAAGTTTAACAGTGGTTTTAACTTTAATGAGACCATTACATTTTAATATGGAAATAACAGCCTTGTATCCTTAACAATCCCCACAGTCCGCAAATCTGCCTCCCTCTTCCGCCCACCGTGCCCCAGAGTTGACGTTGATTTGTGAACCTGAACGCCTGAGTGTAACATCCAGAACTTGTAATACAGATGTACAGGGTCCATTACAGACACAGCCCACGTCAGCCACTGCTCTGCCTTCTGGTGGCCCCCGACATACAGTCTGAACACACACAGCAGTTGCTCCTCCTGATGAGAGCCAAAGTTTTACCACTGGTAGAGTTCTTTCAAGATGAAAGTTCAGTGGGGGCTTTGGATACCCAACACTGGCACGAGCGAGGAAGAAAGGCAGACAGCATCAGAAAAATCCCAAGGAGAGAAGCTAAAGGAAATGACCATACACGCCCCCTGGGTTTCCACTGTCTTGGGCAGACCTAGCCTGGAGCTGCCACCCCCAACTTGGGTTGTATTTAACTGGGCTCCTTTAAAGACCATATAATGGCTTTCCGAGCTCTTCTGATTGAGATTTTTTTTTTTTATTCCAGATACAGTACTTTGGAGATTAACTACGAAAAGTTTTACAAGACGGTGAAGGTAATGAATCATGAATTCTGTAAGGGTAAACCCAACACGCTGAGACCAAGTACAGCTGTCTTATATTTGCTCTGTGTGCATTTTGCTACCCGTAATTTTGTCATCAATTTTCATCTTTTGTTTAAACATATTTGTCTTTTGGACAAGATAGGTCATATTTCATAGGTTTGATGAATTTTCTCCTTGGTCCAGTTTTACAGAATTTGCACTTAATTAATGCCCAACCTTTAATTCGACAGACTGTTTTTAATGGCTATGTAGTTTCAAAAGCATATACACAGTGGAATTTCAAAAAAGTAATTGTTTTTGTGTCACTTCCAAAGAAAGTCACAATTATTAAAATGTGTAAATAATTTGTCAAATGCACAATGGGCAATAATTAGGAAGATATCAAATAAACCTTTAATGGATATTTTTAATTTGGTGTTCAGCAGGAATATTTTAAATAATGCAACAAAATATGTCATTTCTCGCCTCAGGACTATAGAAGCCAAATCCCAATGTGAAAATGCACCTTTCAATTGCAGAGACTGGGTCATAATAGAGGTGACACTCATAAAAGATTTTCTAGGTCTTAGCAGAGCCGTAAATAGGGAGCCCCCCCCCCCCAATCTGGCAGACAGCACAGAATCCAAAAATCTGCCTATCAAAAGCATCATTCAAGCCACAAGGCTCTGGTAAAAAGCAGTCAGGAAAAGAAGAGACAAAGGTCAGTTGTCGATTCTTTATAAATGTGATGGTGCTGTCAGTTTGCAAAGAACGACCATGTTTCCCTAGCAACTTTGTGTGCGCAGATGCATTTAGTACATTTTTTTCCCCTTGTTATTTTCAGACTGTCTTTTTGTACCATGGACTATTTCGAATGTATTCTTTCAGTTACACAGGCCTTTTTATTAAGAGGATTAGAGCCTGACATTTTTTTGGAAAGGAAGTTCACTGAATTTGGGGCCATAAAAATCAGAGTTCAGTCTTTAGTCAGATTGCAGATAAAAAGCAGGAGGGAAAAAGGCTGGTTAGAGAAAATGCATTAGCCCAAGTGAAAGCTGAAAGGATCCAGTTTCTAGAAACTGGAATCTGAGAGCCCATGACATTCCTGAACGGTATTTTGTCATCTCTGAAAGAAACGTTAAGCAACGCTTCCGAGTGCACTCCACCCTGGCTTTTATGCTTCCCCTTCGCTTCTGTGATTGTTCCAGAGCTCGGAGTCAACATTTAATTTTGATTCCTCTGTTCCTCCTTTCTATTAGTGGCAGGTAAAGGACATTCACCAAGCTCTGCTGTTTTATTAATTCATCCACAACACGGATTGGACACTTACACATTACCAGGCCCTGTACCGTGCATTCTGCAGGGATCCGCAAACTTTCTGTCAAGTGCTAGCTAGTAAATAGCTTAAGATCTGCAGGCAGGTCATACCACCTTTGTCACAACCCCTCAGCTCTGCTCTTGGGGGCTGCAGCGGCCACAGACGGTCCATGAAGGAATGGGCGTGACAGTGTGCCAATCAAGTTTTCCATATGGACACCGAAACCTGAATCCCACATGATTTCCACATGTCACTGAATATCATTCTTTTGATTTTTTTCAACCATTAAAAAAAAATCTTAAAAGCTTGTTTTCCATGTTTGTGAGTCTGTTTCTGTACTGTAAATATGCTCATTTGTATTATTTTTTAATTCTATATGTAAGTGATATCATATAACCCTGTTTTCCTCTAACTTATTTCACTCAGGGTGATAATCTCTGGTCCATCCATGTTGCTCCAAATGGCAATATCTCATCCCTTTTCAGTTACCACAGGGGAAAGGGAGGAGGAAGGGACAAAGCAGCAGTATTGGATTAACAGATTTATACCGCTATGTACAAAACAGGTAAACAAAACGGATTCACTGAGTAGTGTCGGGAACTCATATAATATCTGTAATAATCTATAATGGAAAAGAATCTGAATATATATGTGTGTGTAACTGAAACTAACACAATATTGTAAATCAATTCTAACTAGAAAATAAAAAAGGAAAGAGGAGGAGGGAATAACAAAAAATAACAAAAGAGAAAAAGGAAAAAGCATTGCTGGATATGTCCCTTGGGCAAGGTTTCCCGATGCCTGGTACAGAGGCAGGGGTTTGCGGTCCTGACACTGACAATACGGAAGGGACACAGGAAAGGCGTAAAAGGATGAAACAAGATGACCCCAGGTTAATTTAAGGGAGGCAAAGGAAGTAATAGAGGATGGTAAAAGCTTCCCAGGCAGCGCTGGCGTAAAGAACCTGCCTGCTGACGCAGGTTCAGTCCCTGCGTGGGGCTGATCCCCTGGAGGAGGGCACGACAACCCACTCCAGGATCCCCGCCTGGTGGGCGACAGTCCACAGGGTCACACGGAGTCAGACACAACTGACAGCACAATGCACAACGCAACGCAGAGTGACTGAGAGGGGTTTAGACGGGGCTGTCAGCAGAGGCCTCTCCGAGACCCAGCAACCAAGTCTCCTTTCACTGCGGTGTAGTCTCCCCCTCGGCGTCTCTGACTGCGCCACGAATTCTGTAAGTCAGCTGCACTCACGCCTAATTAGTCATTCCTAGAGCTACCTTGAAAGCATCAGAAAACAAAGCAATTGACTCACCCGACCCTGTTATCAAAATAGCAGAAGATAAGCATGTGCTAGTAAGAATAAGCACACCTATTAATATTGCAGCTCTCCAGATGCTGCACTGGGAACACCTAATCCCGTCGCTAGGAGAGAGGAGTTTGTAACGTGCAGCACTGCGGTTCAAAGCAAGGTGTTTTGTTTTGTTTTTTTAATTGAAAATAGTGCCATAACCTTAGGTCATTTCTCCTCTCGTTTCAATACTTGTAGAGTCTAAATAATGGTACACTCTCAATTTAGAAACTCGAGTTGACTGGGCCTCTTTTATTTACATCCTATTGAACTAACCTTAACATTATTTTTCACAGCTGCTAATATATTTTTTTCTAGAGAAAATTATTTCATGAAGGTTCTCTTGGGGAAAACAGACAATCATAAAGGGACTCATGACTTAATTTGTCTTTTGCTACTGCTAAGTCACTTCAGTCATGTCTGACTCTGTGTGACCCCACAGACGGCAGCCCACTAGGCTCCTCTGTCCCTGGGATTCTCCAGGCAAGAATACTGGAGTGGGTTGCCATTTTCTTCTCCAATGCATGAAAGTGAAAGTGAAGTCGCTCAGTCGTGTGTAGTGCCCGACTCTTAACAACTCTGTGGACTGCAGTCCACCAGGCTCCTCTGTCCATGGGATTTTCAGGCAACAGTACTGGAGTGGGGTGCCATTGGGGGACAGGCCAAAGGTGAACAATATTTCTGCTCTTCTCACAATTTGCTAGCTTATTTCAAACCCAATGCCAAATGATTTGATAGTACTTTTTATTTCCCTCAAATAGTTTTGTAGTGGGCTTTCCAACAGTTGAGAAACCGGAAGCTGGTCACGGGTTGGTTATTAGGTGGCATTTAACTCAGGATGTCAAGCCTGGGACGGCCTTTAGTAGTGTTGGAGCTTTAAGGGTAATTTTGTCAGTTGGTTGGTTGTGTCACAGGCAAAGTCCATTAACAATTCCTGGGAAATAAAAGTAGAATCTGGGTAACAATATCTCACTTTTTCTTTTTCCTCTGTGTTTAGTCTGATTTCACTGGCTCACAGGGTAGCCTGTGCACCTGGCCCTTCAGACCAGAGTTTGCTCAAATTCATGTCCGTTGAGTTGGTGATGCCATCTAACCATCTCATCCTCGGATGCCCTAATATACCGGGGCCTTATTAGACTATGCCAACCAGTTTGTATTCCCCCGTCCTCCCCATAAAAGAAGCCAGTGGGAAATACCAGATGGTCCAGAACCTCAGGGCAGTCAATGAAACCACCGAGGATATATATCCCAAAGTCCCCAATCCCTGTACCCCTGCCGGCCACTCTGCTGTCCACCAGGACCCAGGTACTCTGTTTTAGATTTACAAGATGTCCTCTTATGTATTTCATTAACCCCAGCATCACAAGAATTTTTGCTTTTGAGTGGTAAGACCCAAACAAACAGAAAAAGCAATCCCGCTGGACTGTCTGACCCGAGTGCTCAAACATTCCCCCACTGTCTTTGAGGAAAGTTTAGCTAAAGACCTAAAACGTCTACATCTCCAGGAGGGAAAATTCTTCCAATATGTAGATAATATTCTGATCATCAGCCCTCCTAAGGAGGCCTGTGACAGAGATACTGTACCTACCCTAAACCACCTGGTCAATAAAGAGGATAAGGTGTCCAATAAAAAGGGTCAAATGTCCCAACTAGAATCCCCTGATGGTTCAGCAGTAAAGAATCTCCTCACGATGCAGGAGACACAGGAAATGTGGGTTCAGTCCCTGGGTCAGGAAGATCCCCTCGAGGAGGAATACTCCAGTATTCTTGCCTGGTGGGCTACAGTCCATGGGGTCACAGAGAGTTGGACACAACTCAGCAAGCACACACACGCCTCACAAACTGGGATAACCCACTCTAGGTCTCATTCTCACAGGTCAGAGAAGGCCATCCCAGAAAAGGAAAGAAGCCATTTGCAGCCTAAAGCCTCCTAAAACCAGAAGACAATTTTAGAGGTATACAAGGTATGGCCAGGCTTTGCCACTTCTGGATTCACTAACTCTGGTCTAATGACTAGGCCTCTGTGAAAAGTTGAAAGGAAAGGAGAACGAACCTTTTGAGTAGTATTCAGAATGCCAAAGGGCCCTTTCAAGTATTGAAAAAGCAGTTACTTCAGATCCTTGCCCTGGCCCTTTCAAATTTAGTTAAACCCTTTGACCTTTACATTTCAGAGAGGAAGAGAATCTCAAAAACTGGGACCCCCTACTCAGGTGGTTGCTTATTTCCCAAAACAATTAGGTCGAACTGTAGGGGATGGCCTCCGTGCCTCTGCTGGTCGGGCTGGTGCTCAGTCGCTAAGTCCGATCTGTGACCCCAAGGACTGTAGCCCCCCAGGACTGTCCATGGGATTTCCCAGGCAAGCATACTGGAGTGAGTTGCCATTTCCTTCTCCAGGCGATTTTCCTGACCCAGGAACCAAACCCAGGTCTCCTGTGTCTCCTGCATTAGCAGGCAGATTCTTTACCACTGAGCCACCTGGGAAGTCTGCAGCAACTACTACAACCCTGCTAATGGAGGCTGAAAAGTTAGCAGCTTGGTCAGTCAATCAGTATATGGACCCCAAGCCAGGTTCAGGCTTTAGTACATTCTAAGGGAATAAGATAGCTATGCCCAGATTCAAGTTCAGGCTATGCTTCTAGACAACACTATGGCTACCATAAAAATTTGCATACGGTAAATCCTGTCACCCTGATACCCAAAGGGCCCCTAGAGCATGACTGTATAGAAACCATATTCACAATCTGTTCCAGTCACCCCAACCTAGGAAGTGAGCCTCTTCCAACCACCAAAGAGGAGAGTTCATAGACAGGAACAATTTTATGAAAGAGGGAAAAACAGTGGCTGGATATGCAGTGACCTCCCAGACCCAAGTTAGAGAAGCAAGAAGCCTGCCCCAGGGACTTCTACCCGAGGAATGGAGCTGACAGTCTTCACCTGAGCCTTAGAGTACATGCTGGTGAAGATCTTATATGTCTACACAGATTTTATGTGTATGCCATCCTGCACGCACATGGGGCTATTTGGAAGGAAAGACTTAGGCTTGCTGCAGATACCAAATGGACAAAACATGGCTTAGGCATACTGAAGCTCTTAGAAGCAGTACAATCTCCAAAAAGGGTGGCAGAGACTGGCTGTAGGGGTCACCAAAAGAAGAGTGCAGAGGCAATAGAGAGAGACGAGAAGGCAGACGGAATCGCCAAAAGGGTGGTCTCAGAATGAGCAACTCAGCAACCATTCAATTATTCCCCTATTAAAACAAAAGAATTAAAGAAAGCCCGAAAACAGGTCTTCAACAGAGACCCAAAAGACCATGGGTAGCTAGTTAATGAACACAGACAATACTTCTTTCCCCAAACTGCAGATTGTCAAATCATCATGGATACTCATCAAGGAATTCACTGCGGGAGGGAAGCTGCAATGGCGAGTTAAAGCCATAGTAACTCCTGGCATGAAAAGGATAAGCAATGAAATAGCTAAGATATGACCCATCTGACAATGAACAGCCCCAATACCAGACCCACCAGAGCCTTCCATATTAGGGTCACCCAGACCATTCAGACCAGAGGGACACATCCTGAAGAAGGCTGGCAGACTGGTTTCACGATTCTGCCCATCAGTTCAGTTCAGTTCAGTCGCTCAGTCGTGTCCGACTCTTTGCGACCCCATGAATCGCAGCACACCAGGCCTCCCTGTCCATCACCAACTCCCGGAGTTCACTCAAACTCAGGTCCATTGAGTCCGTGATGCCATCCAGCCATCTCATCCTCTGTTGTCCCCTTCTCCTCCTGCCCCCAATCCCTCCCAGCATCAGAGTCCTTGCCAATGAGTCAACTCTTTGCATGAGGTGGTCAAAGTACTGGAGTTTCAGCTTTAGCATCATTNTCTGGTGATGTCCATGTGTAGAGTCTTCTCTTGTGTTGTTGGAAGAGGGTGTTTGCTATGACCAGTGCATTTTCTTGGCAAAACTCTATTAGTCTTTGCCCTGCTTCATTCTGCATTCCAAGGCCAAATTTGCCTGTTACTCCAGGTGTTTCTTGACTTCCTACTTTTGCATTCCAGTCCCCTATAATGAAAAGGACATCTTTTTTGGGTGTTAGTTCTAAAAGGTCTTATAGGTCTTCATAGAATTGTTCAATTTCACCTTCTTCAATGCTACTGGTTGGGGCATAGGCTTGGATTACTGTGATATTGAATGGTTTGCCTTAGAAACGTACAGAGATCATTCTGTCGTTTTTGAGATTGCATCCAAGTACTGCACTTCAGACTCTTTTGTTGACCATGATGGCTACCCCATTTCTTCTGAGGGATTCCTGCCCACAGTAGTAGATATAATGGTCATCTGAGTTAAATTTACCCATTCCAGTCCATTTCAGTTTGCTGATTCCTAGAATGTCGATGTTCACTCTTGCCATCTCTTGTTTGACCACTTCCAGTTTGCCTTGATTCATGGACCTGACTTTCCAGGTTCCTATGCAATATTGCTCTTTACAGCATCAGACCTTGCTTCTATCACCAGTCACATCCACAGCTGGGTTTTGTTTTTGCTTTGGCTCCATCCCTTCATTATTTCTGGAGTTATTTCTCCACTGATCTCCACGATCAGACAGAATGATCTCTGTTCGTTTCCAAGGCAAACCATTCAATATCACAGTAATCGAAGTCTATGCCCCAACCAGTAACGCTGAAGAAGCTGAACAATTCTATGAAGACCTACAAGACCTTTTAGAATAGACAAGGAGAATATATAATCAGACAATGGACATCTTGAAAGACCTCATAGAAAGTTGAAGACTTTAATATCAAGGGACGGAAGGTGATGGAGATTACAGGAGAAGAGAAGATCACAAGGAAAACAGGCAGGAAAATAGACAACAATAAGTAGGTCAATGAAAGTAAGCGTTGGGATCCAGGGTGAGACTATAAAGAGCTAAGGGACGGTCTTGCTGGTTCTTGTGCCCCAGGCTACAGATTTGAGTGACTCTGAATGTGCTTAAGGCGTAGGTTAGCAAATTTTGTCTGTAAAGATCCAGATAGCAAATATTTCAGAGGTCAAGGGCAAAAATCATAGATATAAGGCATGAACCTACACAATAAGAAATCAAATTTGCATAATGAAGTTCAAATTATAATAAAAAGTATTATTCTTTTTTGTATATAGGCCTGCCATATGAAATTCTTTGTGGGGGGATCACATTTTACTGCATTGAGGTTCAAAGTGAGCATGCCCTATGGACAAATGCATGAATGCATCATGCTCGGTTGTGTCCGACTCTTTGGAACCTTATGGACTGTAGCCCTCCAGGCTCCTCTGTTCATGAGGATTCTCCAGGCAGGAAGACTGAAGTGAGCTGCCACATGCTTATCCAGGGTATCTTCCCGACCCAGAGATCTAACTCAAGTCTCTTATGTCTCCTGCATTTATCGCTAATGCTGCCTGGGAAGCCCGAATGCATGAATACACGTGTAAAAACCATTCTTAGTTCACAAACCAGACAAAAACAGGCAGCTGGATGTAACCCACGGGCCATAGCTTGTTGACCTCTGCACTAGGGACTCAGTTCATGCTTTTGAGAAGGGGAGGTTATCTGATCATAATGTTGTTACATCAGCGTGAGACACCCTGGAGGCAGTAGCATAGAGGCAAGAGATAGTGAGGACCTAAATTAGACTGTCTTGGTTTTGGGTGGTCATGTTCAAGTAAGTAGCTGACATGAGAGGTAACAATTTGGGGTCAAGTCAAAATCAGATGGCGTAGCATTAACCACTCAGATCATAAACCCTTATCATAAGGAATGTCGGCTCCCTTTTCTGTAACCTCCTTGACCTGTGCAGGGCCTCTTATTTGTATTGGGAAAGGAGCCCAGATGCCTTCAGGCAAGTCTTGCCCCTGATAGAAGCAGATGTAAGAAAAGATAAAAGAGCCTCCAGAAATAAAACACTGGCAAGATGCTGACTGAGAAAGAAGAAGGCCAACTCTTTGAGTTTTGTTATCAGGGGCTGTAGGGACCCTTTGAAAGAAGAATCACTTCTCTCCTAAACAATTTTGGTGCTACAGAGAGTCATCATGTCTTTGAAGCCCATCCTGTTTGGTTATATAATCTTCTTAATTGGGTCAAACTCTCAGTTATCTAATACAAATCCTAATTCTCAACAGCTTTTAAGGCCACATTAGATAGATACTGCATCAAGTGAAACTTTTCAAAAAAATGGAAATTAGGCGCTATGTTTCATCTTGAACTGGACCCTAATTTACCTAGAGTCCAAGGTGAATATGCAAGCGTGTTTCAAGAAGCAGCTCTGGGCCATAGACGTCTGTTTATAGGGAGGAGCAGAGATCCTGCTTGGATAGTCAGTGTTGTGGGAGAGGGGTGGTTCTCAGAAAGGTGGTGTCTGTCAGTTCAGTTGTTCTCTAATTCGGTTCCTATAGACTTATCCCCAGTTGTAGCGTACTGGGGAGACAACAAAGGAGGGAGTAAAAATTGCACTGAGAACTGTTTACAATAGCCAAGACATGGAAGCAACCTAAATATCCATCGACAGAGGAATGGATAAAGATGTGGTACATATATACAATGGAATACCACTCAGCCATTAAAAATAATGAAATAATGCCACTTGCAGTCCCATGGATGGACCTAGAGAATGTCATACCGAGTAAAGTAAGTCAGACAGAAAAGAAGAACTACCATATGGCATCCCTTATATGTGGCATCTAAAAAGAAATGCTACAAATGAACTTACGTACAAAACGGAAAGAAACTCACAGAGTTAGAAAACAAACTTATGGTTGCTGGGGGGAAGGGATAGTTAGGGACTTTGGGAAGGTCATGTATACACTGCTGTATTTAAAATGGATGACCAACAAAGACCTATTGTATAGCACATGGAACTCTGCTCAAAGTTTTGTGGCAGCCTGGATGGGAGGGGGTTTGGGGGAGAATGGATACATGTATATATATGGCTGAGTCCCTCCCTGTTCACCTGAAACTACCACAACACTGTTAATTGGCTATACCCCAATACAAAATGTTTTTGTTGTTTAAAAAAACAAAACTGTGCTAAGAGATTAAGAACCCTTGGAATTCAGCATTTCATCAGTAACAGGAGACTGGCTCTTGGCACAAATCTCAGTACCCTTGATTCAGGTATTTACTATTTTGGGGTACATGTTGGCAGCAGGGCACCTGCATGTCCCTGAAAGTGAAGAGGCTCCCTAAATTTTGTTGCTTAGTACTTGGT